>CADDXX010000754.1:255351-268774 GCA_902810485.1 Alauda arvensis
GCTCTAAAATAGGGAGAATATGGAAAAAATTCCGTCCCCAAACCAACAACCACCTCATGTCTCCCTCACTCAAGGATCTCCAAGACATTTCAGCCCTGACTAAGCAAATCTGAAGGAGGAAGGTTAAGGAACTGTTTGTTATTGGAATTGTCTCCCTCTTTAGGATTCGGGTTTTTTTTTTTTTGATAAATTAACCCCAGCTTCATTACTTCATGATATATTTCCCTTGACATTTAATTATACTTACCCCAAACACATTAAGCCAATCAGTCTGAACAGCTTCTTATTAATATGCAAATTTCTCCTCTGAAAAGCCCTGAATCTGTGAAAAATCTCTGCAGGCTCCAAGCTGGGCCCTTTTGGGAAGAAGTTCCCTGGGAACCCTCCTGGCCCAAGGCAGGAATCCAGCCCCACATCCCCTTCCTGCCTGGGAATGGGAAAAGAGGATGCTAAAGCACCTCTGAGGTGAATAAATGAACTCTGGTTTGCCAGGAAAGTCTCTTCTCAAACTCTGAGTCTTCCCAAAATGCCTGGACACTGTCTACACTAAAACCTAATATTTTTTGCTTATCTCTTACATTCTTTCTCTACCCAGCTGCGTTCTACACTGCAGCAAAAAATCCTGAGTAAACCCTGACTCACCTGAACAGTTTCTACTTTTATCCAGAGTTTTACGTATTCCTTATTTACAATTAATTACTACTGATAACTCACATCAGAATGTGCTCAATTCTCTAAAACTAATTAAAAAAAAAAAAACCTTCAGTGTAGAAAATAAAAGAGAAAAAGCAAAAAAAAACCCAAAAAACACCAAACAAAAATCCCAAACAGTAACATACACAAAATCTTCTATCTTGTGCATTTGAAGCCCCTATGCTAAAACCTATAAATTTATTTACTAACTACTCCATTAATTCACACCTTTGCAGCCAGAACCTCATCAGACAACATCAGCAATTCCCCTCCACAAACCAAGATCAAAACCAGGACCATTCCCACCTCCCTGGGGGGRTTCCAACCCCASCCCTGCCASAGCCCTGAGYCAYCYAAAGCACCCAGAAGAGCCCAGAACTCCCAAATTTCTCAAGCCTGGRGAGAACAGGAGAGGCTGAATCTTGCACACTCATCCCCCATCGCAGCCCCTCTCCATGGGAAGGCAGTGTTTGTGCAAAGCCACCCTCCTCTGGGAGCACCAGGGGCAGAACATTCCCTGAAACATCAGCTTTTAGCAAAACAAACCAGGAATCTGCTGCTCCTGGTGCCACTGGGCAAGTGGGGCACGATTTGCATTAGGCAAATAAATGGAACCACACAATTAACCATCTGCCCTGSAAGGGATTTGGGTTTGGCTTTCAAGCATCACTCCCAGCCTCCCTCCATGTGAGTGCTGCAGCATTTTCTGCTGGGAATTCATTCCAGGAATCATTGCTGTAATTGGAGAGGAGCCCCAGTGTAGGTGGCACAGCCCTGGTGGCCTCTGGATGTGTTTCCTGTGCATTCACCAATGGACAAACCACAAAACTGCCTCAAAACCTCCCAGAGCCTCCAGCTCCCACCAGAAGCCTTTAGTCACCAAAGCAAGGTGATTTCCTGGGAGCTGAGTGCCTGATTTCCTGAGTGCCACATCATCATCTGGAGAAAAAAGTTACCCATTTCATCTTATTTCAAGAGAAGTTGCAGGTTTTTCTTAAAAACGTCTGAATTTCTGTAATTTTTGTTTTATTCCCTACAGTTAGACAYCACAATCAGAAATACACTGCAATCAGTGTGCTACATAAACAGTCCAATTTTGGGAAACAGCTCTCATGAGCAATAAAGAAACCCAATTTACTATGCACTGTAATAAAAATATCTCTTTTACCATATAAATCAAACCCGAGTGAGCAGATGAAAAAAAAAATAAAATAAAAATAAACTCAACCCCCCCTGGTTTCTGCCCACAGGCACAAGCAGACAGCCCTGGGGAAGGGCTCTCCTGCCCTGTATAAATATAKACAAGAGCAAATCTGTTAAAAATCGCAGCCACCACTTTGTTTTGCAAAGGTCCCAGTTTATCCTTGGTCAGGAGGAGGAGGAGGGCTGGGGAGAGGCTGGCCAGAAACTCAATCCTTTCCTGTCTAAACACCCCAGTCTGTGCTGCCTTTAAGTGCATCATATGGCCTGTATTTTATATGTGTGTGTATATAGAGAGAGAGAGGGAGAGAAAGAGAGATTTTTCAAGGCAGTCAGGGACATGAAGTGATCTTATATCATCTAAAACCAACAATCAGASTTGGACTCCTGGCAGTTTTCCTTGCAGTTGTCCCTGCCACCCCCCTGCCCCTTCCTCCCAGCAGCTGGAGCACACTGCTGSCTGCCCCCATTATTTTTTCACAAAGGCATATAAATCACCGTGGAAAACTCTTATTATCTTATTTTCCCTCTGCTTCCCTCTTGTCTGTTTGGAGAAAAAATTAATGCATTTGTCTCTGGAAAAATGTGCAGTCGCTATAATTCAGTTTTAAAACAAGCACAACTAGCAAATGGATAGACCTCTGTTAGGGGAGTCATTTKTCATGGCAGTAATTGAACCCTTCCCTTCGATTTTTCCTTTGGGTGTTAAAAGACAACTGAAGCCTTCCTGGAATTTGCTTACGTCTGGGAAAGGTGGGAAGGGAAGGCAGAGRGAAAGAGGAGAGGAGGGCAAGGCAAGGCTCAGAGCTGGGGGAGCTGCACAGAGATGGGTGCTGGTCAAGCACTGCTCCCAAAATCCTGCAGCAAGAGCCCTTCCCTGCACTCAGCAATTCCACCTYCTCCCAGGGAATGCAGCACTGTCTGAGCCAGGGTCAGAGCCACCTGAGGGACTTCAGGAGGCTTCAGTTTGCAGCAGATCTGGATTTCATGGGTGAAGGACACAGCAGCCAGCTCAGCTCTGCAGCTTTGTGCCATGGGAGGGGACGTTGGGCATGAGTGTGACACTGAGGGTGTTCACAGTGAATACAGCTCAGAAATGTGAAAAGAAGACCAAAAAAAAAAGAAAAGAAAAAAGGAAGAAAGAAGAAATGTTCTCCAAAATATGGATGGATGGATGGATGGATGGATGGATGGATGGATGGATGGATGGATGGATGGAAAAAACCCCAGTTAGTGACCTCAGGTTCATAAGTCGAGTCATTTGGATCCAGGTCAATAAACACTGCTCCTCCTCACTCAGCACTGAACTAGAGTGGGCTTGGAGGCTTCACATCAGCTCCTGAGGATCACTCCCAGCCTCTCCTTTTGCTGTCCTGCTTACCAAGGCAATTTCTCCTTCACCATTCATTTCCCAGCACGCCTGAAGAGAGAACCCAGCCTGAGTGTGCTTCCTCTTCCATCACAGGAAGAACTGACAAAACCCACAAATTCTAAATTCCCTGGACTCACAGGAAGAAGTGACAAAGCCCAAACTGACTCTCTTTGGAGCAGCAGGGGTTTCAGCTCCCACAGCAGCCACCACCAGCCCATGGTGGCGTCCCACCCTGCAGGTGAGGTAGCACCTGGCATGGTGAGATCTCTCCATCCCAACATGGAGAGCCACAGAGGGACTGGGCAAAAAGGATTCTGAGCCTTGGGAGCCCAGGTTCTTCTGCTCTTTAAGCCACTTTGGAAAGCCCAGSCAGGACCCCTGGAGATGAAGATTTTGAAGTGTGATCAAAGGGACTCGACACAGCAAGGAGGATTAATGTTCCTGCAAACGCACGGTGAAAGCCTCTTAGTGATTCCAGTGGGGCTTTCTCCAAAGGGGCCTGAGGGAGTTAGGCACTTAAAACTCACTCAGATCCTTTATTTAGTTTGCAAATCCTGCGCTGGAGCAGCGCAGCAGTGTGACCCCTGAAGCATTACTTCCCTGAGTGAGAAGCTGAATTGATTCTGGCTGGGTTGGTGGCCTCCTGCAGCTGCTCCTTCTGCACATCCCAGGGAGCCAACTCTGCCTGGGGAAACACTCGAGGGGAGCTGAAGAAATAAAACAAGACACCACACTGAAACCCTGTGGGGGAGCAGCTCCGGGTCTGATCCCTTCCACAGGGGTTTGTGCTGGGCATGAGGAGCTGGRGAATGATCTCCCCTCTGGGCAAGCAGCATCCCCAGCCCCTCCTGGTGGGTCTCAGCACCACTTCTGAGAAAGCTGCAGGAATCACTTATTTCAGGACTTTGGGTACTCTTCACTGCTGGTTTTTTGTTCTCCATCATCAGCTTTTACAGTTAAAAACTGTAGAAAGGAGACACGGGTCTTTGTTCCCCAGCTGGTTACAGCCTCGTGATGTCCTAACCATTCCTATCACTTCTAACCCTATTCCAAAGGGCTCCAACTTGGAAAAAGCAGTATGAGGAAGCYGGAAAAAAAGWCAGAAACAATGAACAAAGAGCCTGYTTTCACASWGATATTCCTCATCACAATAATGACAATAATACCACTAAAAATAATAATAATGAGAAACGCAGATCAGGGTGGGGCTGCTTCCCAAGCCTTCCCTGGACCTCACTGCACCCACCCCACCACCACAAACTGCTCAGGGAGCCCCAGCACACAGCACAAATCGGGTGGCTGGGAAGCAGGGCTCACATGTGACACGCCATTGTCCCTAATTTGATTAATGAAGCCATCACTCCAGCGGAGCGTCGCACACACCCCCAGCACCCTGTCCCCAAAGCCACACCAGGAACTCCCCAGCAGGGCWTTCATTCCCCAGCACTTGCCTCCCTCAACTTTGTCAGGTAATTGTTTATGAAAAGATGAATGTACACAATAATAGCGGGCGAAGGGAGCTGATGTATGCGGTGTTAATGAACGAAATCATCAGTTTGGTAATAAGTGGCATGTGTGTTTGTCAAAGGAAGGGAGCCAGCAGGACATTAGCATTCTGCAGCCACCAAACCTTTATCTGCTGGCCTTGTGTTTGACAACCGCCCCCAGATAGCCCATGAATAAAATACAGAGTGGTACCCAGACATAATTAAACTGCCAATGTGGATGTACCTAAATGAACTTGATATCTTAATGACACGAGATAGCGGGGGGGAATAATGAAGGCGCAGTGAAAGGGCCGTGCATAATGAGCACAGAGCCGGGGCTGGGAGGCTCCTCGTTAGCACAGCCAGCATCCCCCTGCTCCCAGGGCACCCCAGGGAGCCTCCAGCATCCCCCAGCCCGGTGCTGAGGACACAGAGCCACCCCTCAGGGGACAAGGGCTGCTCCTGCAGCGTGTGGTCACAAAGCACTGGGTGTGTGTCACCCTCCCTCCTGCAGAAACCCCTGCTCTGCCCCATCCCTCTGCACCTCACCCTGCCACATCTGCTCCTCCAGAGAGCTCTGGCATGCTGCTGTGTGATTTTAGGAGCATTTAACGTGATTAAATYAACAGACATACTAATTTTTGTTGTTTTTCCAGCATGGAGATGGTTTTTGAGGAAAGGCAGCACAGCAAGGGTGGTGCTGGGTGCTGAGATGGGCTAAGGAACACAACTCCTGCTTGGGGCAGGAGAAGGGAAAAGGTGGCACCACRTGGGGACAGCCTGCCCAGGGAGGTGACAGGAGGAATCTGGGCATGTGCTCCCCATGTCCTGAGCATCATCCAGCACTGGGATGATGCAGCCAAAGTGTTCTGAGCTCCTGCCAGGTGAAACCCTCACCTCACTGCACTCAGCCCCTCTCCCCTACTGGGTATTTGTCCCTGGCTGCCAATTCTTTAACCACKGCTTCCCTTCCTAGGAAAGACATGCCCATGGTGCACCCTCAGGAGACAATAATGGGATTTCATTAGATTAAATAACTCCARTGAACCCCAGAGACCAACAGCACTTTAAACACGGAGCTCGGAGTTACAATTACTGTTATTTAACATTGATTCGATTACAGGGTAAATCCAATTTCTCCCTAACCAGAAGCAGGGTATGATTTGCCTGCTGGGAGATGTTAAGGACAGCATTCCTGGAAATCTCTGCTGAGGGAAGGACCCATGGCTGAGCCAGCGGTGTCAGGGTGACCCCTGGGCTTTGTGCCTCAAAGTCCTGCAGAGCAGAAGGGGATGTCCCCACTGTCCCTGCCCTTTGYTCCAAAGCTGGGGGCACAGGGAGATCTGCACATCTGCTGGTTTATCATCCCCTCCAGCAGGAATGTCACCAGGAAATAACTGGGATTGTCTGACCCACAGCCCTGCCTCAGCCGAAGCTTTTTCCCCCCAGAGTACCACGGCTTGGGGATGTGCCTGGAGCCCCTGGCACTGCCCACTGGAGCTGCAAGGGGAGGAGAGGGGGACACTGCCCGTGTCTCTCCCTTCTCCCCATTTCCAGGATCCTGCTGGAATCTGTTTTTCCCAGCTGGGAGGGCCTGGAAAAGGCTGGTCAGGGCATGAGTGAGATCATCTCAGGGTTCCACTCCTACATCTGGGGATGTGGCAAGTGCCTTCTCCCTGAGGACAGCACAGGGATGGGACAGGGCACCTTCCTTCCCAGTGTGTGCTCCGTGCTTAATGCCTGGCTTGGCAGATCCAGCTGGACATCCTGCCTGATGCAAATTTTGGAAGCTGAGGGGTCAAACAACTCCTGAACGCAGCCTGACTGCAGGGAGGGGAGCACCAGGAACAGGGACACACCCAGGCATCAGCTGTGACCCAGCGGTTTGCTGTCACTCAGCCAAACAACTCCACTGCCATTAGGCAGCCTGGAGCAGATGGGGCTGTAAAATAATACAGTGCAGCCCCCTCAAAAGGCACAGCCCCTCAAAAAACACAATCTCCTCAAAAGGCACAGCCCCCCAAAAAGCACAGTCCCTTCAAAAGGCACAAACCCCTCAGAAGGTACAGCTCCCTAGGAAGGTACAGCCCCTTACAAAGGCACAACCCCCCAAAATGCACAATCCTCCCCAAAAGGCACAGCCCCTCAAAAGACACAGCTCCCTCCAAAGGCACAGGTCCCCCAAAAGGCACAGTCCCCTCCAAAGGCAGAGCTCCCCCAAAAAGCACAGCTCCCCCCAAAAAGCACAGCCCCTCCAAAGACACAGTCCCCCAAAAAGGCACAGCTCCCAGCTGGCTGACCCTGTCACATCACTCCGTGGGGACAGGAGGTCCCCAGGATGTGACAGGGGCCACCACCCCCCGTGCAGGCAGGGCAGAGCTCAACCTGTCCCACAGCAAACAAAGCAGTRCCAGCCAGGGCTGACCCCGAGCAGGGGGCAATGGCAATGGTCAAACTCAATTAAACTGCTGCGAGCTGCATCTGGGTCAGCCCGGGGACTCCTTCCCCTGTCCCAGSCCCTCYGGCKGCCTGAATTCCTCAGGAGGCTGTTCCAGAGGATGCAGCAGTGCTGGAGGAAGGCTGGCAGGGCCAGCAGCAGACCCCTGGGTCCCTCCCAGGTGAGACTTGGCAACTCCCTGAGCTGGACTTTGCTTCTGGTCCATCACGTTTAGCAGCTCCTCATGCATTTTTCTTTGCCAAGCACTTCCAGAACCCTTTTTTAGACTCTTTTTAGCTCAAAGACCTCCCGTGGCAGCCAGTTTCACAGCTTCATCTCACGCTGTTTGAGGAAGTCTCTAATTCTGCTCCTTCCCAACCTGTTGCTGATGGTCCAGATGGAGGCAGGAGAGGGGGAGGAGGGACATCCTATCACTGCCTCACAAAGCAGCCCATGGAATCTCCTCCCAGAGCCTTCTGGACCTGTGGAATGAGCACAAATGCACAAGCCAGGGCTCCCCAAACCCTGCCCAGGAGGTTCCTGTGGCAGCTGCCAACCCCAAACCACGCTCCTCCTGCCCAGCCCTGCATGCCACTGCCTGTGCTCTGCTTGCTGCAGGCAGTGAGATTTTCCTTTTGTGCTTTTATCCCCCTGCAGAGGTGATGAAGGCTCCAACAACCTTTGCCACACACGTCCAGGAATGCTGAATACCGGGCAAACATTCACATTCACACAGCAGAGTTCAGCAGTGCAGGAGGACGGGATCATTGCACAACATTCACTTCGTGCCTTGCTGCAACACGCAGCTTTTGSAGGCAGAAAATCCCAAATTGTCTTTCAGAGCAAGCATCCCACAGCAATCAAACCCCAAGCCCTGAGGTGGGGACAAGGGAACAAAGGCAACTGGAGCCAACTCAAACAGAACAGTTCATTTTTAGGGGCAGAGACCAGAATTACCCTGAGAGCTGAAAGCTGCAGATAGGAACACACAGAGCCACACATGGGAAAACACAGAAGGCAAAACTATTGATCTGGKGATTTTCCATAAAAGGCTTCCCCAGCCAGCCTGGTTCATGGGAGGGAGCCCTCTTCCAACGGGCAAAGGCAGAACAAATCAGCCTGGCTTCTTGCAAATTTTAACAAAAAAAGAGCCCACTGGAGAGAGAAATAAATAACTAAATCAATAAATAGCCAGCTTGCCATCAGGATGCTGCACTTGAACCTGAACATCCCTCCCCAGGGGACGATGTGGGAAGGGTGGCTGTGGAAAGGARTGATCCAGCTGTTCCCAGCCCAGCCTGCAGCCCCCAGCTGTGCCCAGCTGTGCCCAGGAACTGCAGCCAGAGGGRCAGAGCTGGGAGCCAGGCAGGATCCCACTGAAACTGCAGCAGGTTTGGTGCAAGGAAGGTTTCCAGATGCCTGGAATTGGGATTTTCCTACACTTGGGCACAGCATGGGGAAAACAACCCCACGAGGCTTCTACAGCTGCCCTGGGGCAGCAAGGAGAAGTTCCTCCTCTGTCTCCAGCAGCCTGGGGGAGTCTGAGCAGGGATCTTCAGAGCCTGCACCAGATGGTGCTGCAGGAGAACGAGCACGTAAGGAGTCTCCTCACTTCCAGGAAGCAAAGAAGGATGGGCCTGCCACGCACGGATTCTTCTGCTGAAAGATTTCCTGCTGCAGAACCCCATCATTCAAAGGAAGAAATGCCCAGGGATAATTCACTTCCCTGAGCAACTCTATTTATGCTCTGGCTGCAGGCACCGTCCTGCTCACGCAGCTCCTGGCACAGGGCTCAGGGTGGGTGTGTTTTGGAGCTGAACATGAACACCCCAAACCATGAAAAAGTGAATTTCCCAGGAGCGGGGAGGTTATGCAGGAGAAAGGCAGAAACACCAGCCACTGCCACAACCCCTGGGATGACCCCAGACCTTGTATGAACACCCTCACCCAGCTGCTGKGAGCATCCCAACAATCCTGCTTCTCCTCCATCCCAGACCTGCTCAGCATCTGAGATGCTCTCTGTCCCCTTTGACTCAGGAGTATCAGTGGTTGCCTAAATTACAAGGAAGAAGAAAAGCCAAACAAACAAACAAACAAACAAACAAAAATCCCAAAATCAAAACCAAAAAGCCAACAACGAAACATACAAAAGAAAATAAACAAACAAACAAAAAAAAAACCCCAAAAACCAACCAACCAGAAAAACACCCCCCCCCAAAAAAAGTCAAACCAAAAAAGCTTGGAAAGAAATCCCAAGAGGACATTAATTAGGAGTCAGAACTCCCCAGCTCTGSAAGCATCAAGGAGGAGGAGCAAGACTTAAAACTCCCAACCTGACGGAGTAACTTKGAATTATCTTTCATCTCCCCCTGGATCAGATGTAATCCAATGACATTAACTTGGCTTCCCTCTAGTGAAGGTGCCACTGCTGCTGCCGAGGCAGGGAGATTTAAAACACACGAAACGAACGTTCCTGGGGTGAGTGACAGGATAATGGCATTCCAACAGGCAGCTCAATCAGTGCGAGACTAACAAAAGATCAGAGGCAAAGAGCCACRTTTGCCGTATCACCCACAAACAGATCTTTTCTTTTAATCCTAGCTTTCTTTTTTTTTTTTTTTTTTAACATGACTGGCTCAGCCGCTGTTGTTGGGAGTTTTCCCCAGGCTGTGCAGCCGCTTTCGGGTGGGGGTTGGCAGTTGAACTCTATTAAAGCCCGTGCTCACCTGCTATTGAACCCTGCGAGCTCAATAGCCTTGTTCAGGGCTGCAGCAGCACCCTCGGCTCCGGAGTCAATGCGAGCATTGTGGGCTGCCCCCTCCCTCCTTTTGTCCCTCCTGCATGAGGGGACTCCAACCCCGAACAGAAAAAGCTCCTGCGGGCACACAACTCCCCTTGATGTTCACCCCACACCGAGGCGCCACACTCACCAAATTAAATCCCACCGATGGTTTTTTACAAAAACCTTCTCAGGGAGGGGCTGCAAGAGCTACACCCTCACTCTGTTTGATTTCCTGGAGGATGTTCCCATGTGCCACCCCACCTGGATGTCACCGAGCCTCACAGGGACCCCCGAGTGCTGCTCCAGGAGCATCCCCTCCCTCACTGCTGCAGCCACAGCTCAGCTTTTGTCCCTTCTGCATGAGGGGACTCCAACCCCAACACAAAAAGCTCCTTTRGGSACACAACTCCCCTTGATRTTCACCCCAYACMGAGGTGTCACACTCACCAAATTAAATCCCACTGACATTTTCTCACAAAGCTTCTCGAGCTGCAAGAGCTACACCCTCACTCTGACTGCCTTGAGGATGTCCCCGTGTGCCACCCCACCTGTGTCACCTCACAGGTCGCTCCAGGAGCATCCCCTCCCTGCTGCAGCCGCAGCTCAGCCTCTCCCCCCAAGCTCCCAGCAGCAGCTGCTGGGGGAGCAGCTCTTTTGTCCCCACGGATAACCAGGGGTTCTCCTCATCCCCCCAAACCCCCTTTACCCTGTGCCAGCCCCACCTCCGAGCCCCGGCGGCAGCAGCATCACCTTACGAGAGGCTGGCTCGGCTCTTTCCATTTCTGCCACAAAGCCAGCGGCTTTTTTTTTTTTTTGTTCGCTGCCTGTGCCGCCTTCCTGCGGGCGCTGAAAACAAACCCGAGTGTTTATACCTCGTAATGAGGCTGTTTAGTCTGAGCGCTGGGAAAACAGCAGCGCGCACGAAACCTGAGCCTGCGATGCCAAAAAGATAAGGGATCGGCACCTCTGGAGAACATCTGGCCGTTTCCCCAGCACCGAGCCCTTCATCAAAGGTTACAACAAAGCGGTGCAGAGGGACAGGTAAGGGGTTTTGGGTTTTTTTTTTTAATGGGTATTTGTAAGAGGCTGGTAGCTGGGGAGCTGCCCCACCGCGCCGGGACTCCGTGTGTTAGCAAAGATTACTCACGCCAGCAAAGGCAGCAAGATTAGGTCTCAAAGGAATAATCCCGTACAAAGAATTCACTGTGCCTCGGCCTCCACAAGGCTAATAAAAAAAAAAAAAACCTAAAAAAAATATATATATACGAAACTCAACTCAGTACATCAAACAGCAGAACAAACAAACTGCAGCAATGAACAGGAGAGCCCATGTGCCAACCGCTGAAACAGAATGGTTACACAAACAGCGCACAGGACAGCACGTCCCGATGAGTAAGAGCTGCAAGATCGAGATCAAACCTCTGGAAAATTACGTGCCCGACASCGAGGACTGTGCCCTAAATGCCTGTGGCTCCTCCTCTGCCTGGGKCTGCGCTCCTCGCTCAGGGACTGCTTCCAGGAGCGGCTCTATCCCACTGCCATCTGCTCCTCAAAGCTCCSAGAGCATCTTTGATAAATGAGCTCTTCTGCATATCCACCATAAATTTCAGGGGATGCCACCCCACAGCCACGTGTTTATTTTTCAAAGTCAGGGCTTGATTAGAGTTCTTGAGGTTTTTCAGGTTCATTTTTAACGCTTCCTTTCTGCCACAGGGYCGGCATGTGGAAATCGGGTAAGCACAGGCTAAAAATACAGTTTCGTAGACAGCTTCAGCCCACACAAAAGGAAATCTTTCCTCTCAAGAGGAAACCCGCACTTCGCAGCCCGCACAAACCCGGCGTGTTTGTGACACYGGCGGATACACAGGGAAGCTCATCCCTTCCACGTGTTAAGACTTTTACATCAACACTCGGACTGTCAGTGCTGCCCTACTCCACATTTCAACACTGCCACCACAAGCCGAGCCAGAATCCTCCTCTCTCTGCCGACAGGGCTTTAGGCGAGAGTAAAACAAGCTCCAGGGGTAGCCCAAATCCTCTCCTGTTCGCTTGTTCATTCAAGGCAGCCACAAACACGACACACACTCAGCAGACAGCAGCTCCACTCCCACCCTAACCMAGCCCTCCCATAGGAATCTGCCGGAAAGACGCTCCTCTGTTAACTTTAAAACACACGACAAAAATAAAAAAAGACCTGAACAACTCCAATGAGAACCGGCTTTAACCTTTACTGCCCTGTTTAACAAAACACCAATTCACTGAAAGAATCAACCTTTTTCTGGTTATTTCGTGGGCAAGGTGGGCATGTGGGGGACGCTCCGGCAAGTGACATCTGTGACATCAGCTACTGGGATGCTGRAATATTTCTGTGGGAAATAGGGRGGGTTTTGTCCACGCTGACTACGGRAAAAGCGGCTGCAGCGCTGGGCTGGGAGCTGCGGGAGGCGATGGGGAGGYTKYGGGGTGGCTCAGCTTGAGAGTCAGCGGTCWCACAKAGGTTTTGCRAAGAGCTGGGGGARCATAARGATATCGGGGACCCCGTGCTTCTCACGGCGGGGTTCAGCTCTGCCTCAGCATCCCCAGGCAGTGCTCAGGCCAGCGGSRCMCMCASCGCYTCYCCCTCTRTGTGTGTGTGTGYCCCGGGCTGAGCGGGGCCAGCGGAGGGACAGGAGCGYYGGGGGACTCAGCAATGGGGACGGGGATGCGGGGAGAGGAGGGATGGAGGGTTCGGGATCAGGGACAGAGGAACGGGTGGAGCGAGGGGCTGGAGGCAAGGAAGAGTGCTCCAGGAACGAAGACAGGGGCTGGCGGGGCGGGTTGAGAAAAGGATCGGAGGAAGGTTCGGGGAGCAGCACCGGGGCTGCCGGGGAGCTGCGTCCAGCGGGGGGCACTGGCGGCTCGGCCACCGCTCCATCCCCATTCCCCGGCTCTGTCCGCATCCCTCCGCCCGGCCCGTACCTGTACCACGCCAGTCCCCGCTCGTAGTTGCGGTCGAAGAAGTGMGGCTCGGCTCCCACGGCGCGCACGTCGGGGTGCACCCGCAGGAACTCCAGCAGCGCCCGCGTCCCCCCTTTCTTGACGCCGATGATGATGGCCTGCGGCAGCCGCTTGCTGCCCTCGCCCAGCAGCAGCGCCAGGGTGCCGGCAGTGCCCGCCCGGCTCCCGCCGCCCCCGGCCGCCACCTCCGCGCCCGGCGCCGCCTCCTGCCGCCTCCGCCGCTGCTTGAGCCGCTGGCGCCTCGCCGCCGCCGCCTGCCACGGGGGCAGCTCGGCCGAGCCCCCCAGGAACTCTCCCCCGCCGCCCTCGTCCTCCTCGGAGGCGGCTCCGGCGGCGATGATGGGTCCGGGCAAGGTCTGGCAGCGGTCGGCCAGGCAGTAGAAGACGTAGAGGGACATGAGGAGGGAGCAGAGCATCACCAGGAACTTCTTGAAGATGCTGCGGGGCAGCGGCTC
>CADDXX010000754.1:269374-324308 GCA_902810485.1 Alauda arvensis
GATTCTGGAACCCCCCCGGGAGGTTCTGCCGGGGATGCGTGGGTGGCCGGGAGGTTGTTCCCGGCGCAGACGGATGCAGGAATGCCCCGCAGGCTGCGCCGGGAGGTGCGGGGGTGCCTCAGAAGCTGTGGCGGAGGGTGCGGGGATGCCCTGAGTTTATCCCGCAGGGCAGGGAGGAGGGCTGGGAACACTTTTCCAGCTTTTCTCTCGGTGCTGGCAGCTCTCCAGCCCCACTGGGACATCCTCTTTGGGCAGCCGAGCCCCGCAGGGCTTTTCTGCCCAGCCCGTGCGGTGCKATGAGACCCTGGTGTCTGTCCGTCCTCTCAGGTTCTTTGAACAACCCCCCTGCATCCCTCCGGACCTGAGAACAAAATTCCTGATATGCCCAATAATCCAGACACAAATACCTTTGCATGGAAGGACAGTTCCCCCCTCAAGCTCAGCAAAGTGCCGGGGTGTAAAACACACTCAGAGTGTCACAACCAACAGTCACACTGTGCTAAACACGGCACAGGAACACCCAAAATCAGACTTTCCCCCAGAAACTCGCACAGGCTGCCCCCAGCCCGGCTGCAGAGTCGGCTTGGTGAGAAATATCTACAAACACAACACGCTCTTGCTCTTGGAATTTGCTCTTCTCCTTTGAGAGTAACATAAAATGTGGAAATAGCTCTCAGCTTCGTGGCTCGGCTGCCTCATTCCAAGGGCTTCGTTATTTCATTGCCTGTGGGAATGCCCTCTTAATTTGAAATGTTTGTCATAGATTATAGAATTTTCAAACACACTTGCACATGAAACACTTGACTCAGATCTTTTTTTTTCCCCCCTTCTGTTTGGTGTGGACCTAGCTGAGGACTGTGAACTTCAACTACTTGGAAATAAAGCCGGTGTATCCACAAATTATGCAAKGAAAAGAGGGGAGAAAAATTGCATTGAATTATTATCAGCCATCTGCAGAGCTGGCTGGCTAATAAAAACGTGTTTCCAAACAGCAAACAGCCCAAAATTAATAACAAATGCCATTTGCAATGAGTTACCCTGCTCGATCTCGGTGTGTTTGGTGACTCCAAGATACTGTAGCATTTCAGGTATTTCAGTTCTCCAATATTTAAGTAGATTTACAAAATGCCATAAGCAGGTTAGGCCCTCAACACCTCTAGGCAACTACTTACATCATTAGGAACCTAAATGCCTTTATAAATCTGATCTAGCTCATTGAAGTCAATAAAAAGACTTTGCTGACATCAATGGGCTTTGGACTGGGCCCTGCAGAAGGGTAAAAGTGGTTTGACTTCTTATTATTCTCATTATGGTACTTTTTTCCTAGGCACTTAGAATAGTGCTACACTTTCTGTTGGAAAAAAAAATAAAATAAAGGCTTTTYCAAATGGATAAAAAACAGAAAAGAGAAGTGAAATCGGTGTGAAAGAGCATGGAGAGTGTATCTGCTGGGATTGCATTGCAGGACTTATGTTTGCAGCATTTTTCCTGGAAATATTCGTGTGAATCTCACCTTTCCTTTCAAGAGCCACTTGCAGACTGGGGGAAAATATGACCAGAGCCCGTGTAAAAAAGTTTCGGTGTCTAGAAAGCAATAAGCTAAATATATCTGTATTTAAAAGAGCCCTACGATATTTCAGGCAGAGCTGTGATATTTTTACAGACCCTGACTCATGGTTCCTGCCTCCTGGGGCTGAAGGCASCAGTAATTCTGCAGCCAGGAGCAGCTCTCCAAGAAGGAAGGTGTCTTAATGCTTTAGAAAGGGCAGTGCAGGGAAATGGCTTCACCCTTATTGCTGTGGACTCTGTTAGTACAGCTGCAAATCTGAGGTTCTTTATTAGCACCAGACTGGCTTTGGGCCTTATTTCTGGGTGAGTTTTTCTTGCTGCAGGGACCATTTGATGAAGGCTGAAAAAAATGATGTGGCTGACATCATGACATCGAGCGCTGAGAACTTACTCCTCTTATCTCTTTTAGCCCTGCTGCAAAAATAACCCTTCKCAGGGATAACTTAAAGCTTTTTTCTAATGACTGAGAGCTTGGAGCAGAAGTTGCTTTTCGTTTTACTCAGTCTCCTGCACCACTGGCTTCACATTTTCAGTGCAGCCTCTTCCTTTTCCCCTAAAATTTCTGCCTGCCCGTCCTGAGACAGACCCAGTGTGGCTCTCCCAAAGCCTGGCAGGGATTTCTGGGGCAGCTCTGGGTGTCCCCAGCACTGTCCCCTTGTGCTGGCAGYGTGCAGGGGAGCGTGGCCACCCCCAGGGCTGTGACTCAGTTCCCTGGCACCAGTGCTGCTGCTGGGATGGTGCTGGCAGCCTCTCCTCTCTGCTCCTGTTTGCACTTGCTCCTTGCTTTGCTGCCTCCCTTTCTCCTTTTATCTRTTCACAGTTTTATTGCTCCTGCCTCCCCCCAGGAATGTTTGACTGCTCCAGTAATTTCAGGTGCTACTGCTGAGGGTGAGTGGGGCTCCTCTCCTGCCAAAATCCTCCTTTCAGSAGCAGCAGCGAGGTTTCCTGCTCCAGATTTGGGATGCCCCTCACGGGGGCACAGACCTGCACCTGAGTCTGCAGAGGCTTAAACTGAGCAACCAAACAAAATCTTCAAGCAAACCAAATCTTCTGGGCCCTTGGCAAACAAAAATACAGCAGGCAAGGACRTTAAACAACAGTGTGAGTGTGAGGCTTGGCCATGATAAATGTTAATATCACAGAAAAATACGCTTAGCAAGAGAACAGGAAGTTTTAGGTTTAATAATGGAATGTGGTGTGTTGTTAATTCAAAGCATAAGAAGCAGTGTTTGGAGCAGGTGCTTTTGGTAATTGGCTAAAACAGTTGTCATAAGCTTTAGCAACGTGCTGTTGGTTGAAAAAACTCTTAAAATGTCATGTAACAAAGAGATCTTGGGCTGCTGGCTGCTTCTGGCAAGACAATTGCCGTGTTTTTATTGTCTTAAACCTTGTATCGAGCCTGATATGACGGCAATAAAGCTCTGGGAAGCATCTTCCAGCAGCCCCATAATAAAACAGCAAATAAGTAGATAATAATCTACAAATAAGTAGATTTGTAAATCTACTTATATGTTGGGGCGTGTTTACTTTTATAAATACTCCGACACAAACGGGTGCCCCGTGTGAGCTGAAGGCTTTGCCTGCACCCTCTGACATTTCCAGGTGTTCCCACACAGCTGGGAAAGGGGAAATCTCCACCTCGGCTGCTTTGTGCCTGTGCTGGTTTGTCTTTTTTTTTTTTCCCCCCCTTTCCCAGTGACCCGTGGCACGGCTGGGATCAGGGGTTAAACTGGGAGTTCTGCGCAAAAGGCACCGGGAGCCCGAGGCGAGCGCAGCTTAACGAGTGATGCTAAGGGCTGGGGGGAAAAGGGAAGCCCCGGCTGTCAGGGAGCTGCCGCTGAAGAAAACATCCCTTTGTGCCGGGGAGATGGAGTATGGGACGGAGAGGAGGGGAACGGATTGATAACSCAGGGGTGATGTGACCCCACATGGGCTCCTGCCACAAAAGCGCCTTCATCTCCAATGAATGGGAACAATGGCTAATGGGGACAGGCCAGCAGTGGCCGAGGGTCTGAGAGCCAGGGGAGAGAGAGGGAGGAGCTGCTGTTCCACCCAAATTGATCTCAGTAATCTCCTGGGCTTTGCCCCTCCTTGAAAGCAGACAGAAAGTTCAAGGACTTTGTGCCTTTAGATTGTAGGGGCATTGTCCCCAGGAGGCA
Organism: Alauda arvensis; assembly: GCA_902810485.1. Lineage (NCBI taxonomy): Eukaryota > Metazoa > Chordata > Aves > Passeriformes > Alaudidae > Alauda > Alauda arvensis. The sequence goes on from CADDXX010000754.1 coordinate 273,103, forward strand.
CCGAGGTGTGCTGGGGCAGCTGGAAGTGCCCTGGAGCAGCTGGGAGGGCACTGTGCCCTGCTGTGCCCTGCTGTGCCCTGCCGTGTCCCCAGCCCTGGGGCTGGCAGAGGTGGCAGGAGCTGCATCCTCATCCCAGCACTGCCTGGCTCCCAACAGGCTTCCAAATCCACTGAGAGTTTTGGGGCAGAGTGTGTGTGGATGCCCAGAGCTTTGGCAGAGTCAAATGCTGTCAATTTTTTTTTTTAAATATTTTTTTAAGGTCTTTCTTTTAGGGGGGTCCTTTTTTGAGGTTTTTCTATTCGGGGGCCAGCAGGGCACAGCACAGCACACACTGAGGGTGCTCAGGGCAGCCCAGGAGGGCTCTGGGAAGAGTCCAGGAGATGGGACAGGGGATGGAGAGGGGTTGGAGACCTGAGCATCAACTCCATTCCTGGTAGTTTTCTTGAAATATTGAGCCAGAGACACTAAAAATGTAGGGATGGCATTTTGCTTTGGTGGGGTATTTTTGGGATTTTTTTTGGGTTTTTTTTCTGTTTTGGTTTTGGTTTGTATTATTATTATTATTATTATTATTATTATTATTATTATTATTACTACTACTACTACTACTACTACTACTACTACTACTACTACTACTATTAATACCACCATTACTATTATTACTATTATTACTATTACTGTTACTATTACTATTACTATTACTACTACTATTACTATTATTATTTTCTTTTGGAAGGACAAAAGTATCCCCAGAAAATACCATGTAGACCAGGAAAAGAAGAAAAAAAAGAGAAGTTTTGAGAGACCGTTTTCACTCTCTTAACCCGACAAAATGACTTGGTGTGTGGTATAATTTCCAGTGCCTGTGCCCAAAAGCAAGCAGAGCTGTGGGCAGAAGGTTGCTGAAATGTGAGTCCTGCTTTGGCTGGGCTGGAGGCCACATGTCCCTGTGCCTGCAGCCTGGCCATGGCACCGAGTGAATGCCCCTTGTTCTGATACCTGCACCCAGCTGGGATTGGGCCAACTGATCAGAGAGCTGGCACGGGGCACGAGGGACATCTGGGAGACATCAGGATCATGAATTAATCAGAAGCASAAAGAGGAGGGGGACTGGACTGGACTCAGGGCCATGACAGGAGCTCCAGTGCTGCTGGAAATGGGGTCCTGACCCTGGGCCTGCCCTTCCCGAGGTGCAAATCCCAAACAGGGGATGCAGGAGGGCACAGCCTGCTGTCACAGCTCGCTGATGGCTCACCTGCCATGCCAGCAGCTCCAGCAGGGTTTCCCAGCGGCTGGAGTGGCCCCAGCAGGATCATGCTTCTCCCCTCCTGAGTGAAACCACAGTTCCAGCTGTGTTTTTGGTGTTTTGGTGGCCCATCAGGCTGCTGGGATGGTGGCACAGCCAGGCAGGGCAGCCCYGGCTCTTGGCTGTGACACCCTCAGCTGGTGCCTGCTCAGCCCAGCTCCTCCTGCAGCCCTGCAGTGAGCAGGGAGCTCAGCAGTGCTGCCAGCCCRGCTCTGGTGCCCAAGCACCCATCGTGGCCACACCAGGGAGGCTTCCTGCACCATCAGTGTCCCCCTGATCCCCCAGGAGCAGGGGAAGGACCCATTTCCTGCAGGCAGGATGGATCCAGAGGGCTGGGAGCCTGAAGAGCAACTGCATGGCAAGGTCTGGAGCTACTGGGAAGGRGAGCTGGGTGATACTGGGAGGGGTCTGAGGTGTGCTGAGAGGTCAGGGAGCCACACTGGGTGCTGAGCCYAGCTCCCCTCCTGGCTTTTACCCGATGGCAAAAGGCATCATGTCCATCCTGTGCTGGCTGGAATGACACCCAGCCCTCCCCGGGCTGTGGCACCATAGATTGGCAGCTGGAGAGGCAGGACAGGCAGCAGGGATGGGGGACACTCCGTGCTGAGCACAAAGCCACGCACAGGGCAGCCTCACATCTCACACAACCTGTTACACCCCAGTGCTCACCCCACCAGCAGCTCTCATCCGTGGAAAAGCCACTCCTGGAATAACCCAGCACGTGCTGAGATGGCCTGCAGGGTGCTGGGGGTGCTCCCTGGACACCCCAAACAATGGGTTTGTTTTAGGGACGGCTGTTCCCAACAGCCCCCAGCCCCTGCAGGCAAACATTCACCAGAGCTCTCCGAGGGGAACCTGCAAACTGCTCCCTGCTCTGAGGATCACTGCAGACAGCTATATCATCTGGAACATGAAGTAGTTACACTCCTGCTGCTCTCCCAGTGCTTTGCAAACAGATACTTGTCTCTTTTATTACCTTTGTTTGTGCCCTGCTTTATTTGTGCTCTGCGTGCTGCCTGGTGCTGGCTCTGATGCACTGGKGAGTGGCTGTGGGCTGGAGCAACAATAAATACCTTCCAGGCCTTTGGTGCTTTTTAATGTTGTCTTCCATTAAAAAAAAGAAAAAAGAAAAAAAAAAAGCCAAGTCAGGCAATGAAAACAATGCAGGGAAAATTAAACCCTCAATCTGCATTTATGGTTCTGCATTAAACACATGGGGAAGGCTGGCTACTAACTGTTGATAAAATGTTTTGGTTCTGTTAAAAATGTGTTTTTTGGGGGGTAAGGGGTGTGCTTTGGGGGGTACAGGTGGCTTTGATGAAGGTGTGTGCTTGGGAAGGTTTCCCCAGTCCAGGATGGACATTCCAGCTGGAAAACATGACCCCAGTGGCAGGACTGGGGGCAAGGTGAGCCCTGCACGGGGGTGAGAGCTGCTCACTGCCAGCTTCACTTCGTTCCTCCAGTAAATAAATGCCTTCAATGTCTCTCTGTGCAGGCTCAACCAAGCTCTGAAGTTATGGGCAGCCTTTTAATGGACTTAATTCGGTATCAGGCAGAGCCTGGAGAGCACTGAGGGCTGGAYCAGTCTCCCAAAAGGCTGGAAAAAAACAGCCCAGAGACTCATCAGTGAGGGCCTGGGTTTGAAACCCTTCACAGCACAGGTTTTTGGGATAATTTGCCCTTTGTACAGGACTGATACACGTGGAGGTTGAATGTGGAGGCCCTCATGCCTTGCTCTTTCCATGCAATACCTTCCCACTGCCCTCAGGAAGGATCAAACCACAGCTGGAAACAGCTGAGCCCAGCCAACAGGAGCTGAGCCCAGAGCCCCCCAGGGCTCTGAAACACCCAGAGAACACCAATCCCTGCGGTGTCAGCACAGAGAGAGGGGCAGGGCTGGCAAACCCCTGTGTGCCCCCTTCTCTGGAGCTGCTGCTCCCCCTGTTCCAGCCTGGCTGAGCTGGTGACAGCTCTGCTCATGGAGCTCTGTTGGGCTGCACAGAGCTCTTTAAAAGGAAGCAGAGCCTCGGTTCTTGCTGGAAGGAGGGGGACAAGAGATGCACATCGCTGCCTTGTATGGGAAATGTGGCCTCCCTGCATCACCCCGAGGCTTTGGGCTGGGTGTTCTCAGCACCCCAGGCTCTGCTGCTGTGGGGCAGTGCCAGAGCCKGCCTGGGCTTAGCACAGGCTGGAGCCACATCTGGAGAGCTCAGCAGTGCTGAACACACCTAAAAAAAACCCAGAGAGGGGGAAAAAATGCCCTGCTGTGTGTTTGACAGCGTGTGCTCATCCACATCCTGGGGATCCACTCACTCGTGTGTGAGCCCCGCCGGGATGGGGCTCACAAACCACAGCGAGGTGACCCTGAGGGACAATTCCAGCGTGTCCCAGGTGCTGGGGGCAGTGCCAGGGCTGTCAGCTTGGGAACACAGCATGCCCAGCGTTCATTCAGGCCTCATTTGCATGGTGAGTGTGTAATTAGTGAGCTGCACRAGCAGCTCGGCTGTTTGCAAACATCCTCTTTGGGACTGTTCTGCACACAGCTGCCTGTGGGGCTGGGCTGGGGGAAGCAGTGGGGATGRGGGGAGCTTGCACACGTCCTCCCAAGCAGCCTCAAGTTGGATGYAAGGATGTAAAAATCCCTCTAGGACCCATCCACACAGGAGTCCTCAGAGAGGGGACTGAATTCAGTGAGGACTGAGTTAGAACCTTCAAACGACCAAAAATAAATAAACCCACGCGGAAATGGGGTGGAAGTGCAAGTTTAGTTTTAAATAAGTAGAGGGTTTTTTAAGTGCCAAATGAGAGGCTGAAATAGTTTGTAAGAAAAGGGCTTAAAACCTGGTTTAAAGTTCAGCAGCTTTTGCAAAGYCAGTTAAGAATGGGCACCCAGAGCCATGATAAGAATGTCTCAGAGAAGGTGGAGCATCATCACCCACTGTGTCCCTCTGGGATTGTTTCTCCTGCCAGCCTGGTTTCCCCATCCTGTGCAGTGGAGAGAGAGGTGATGGGCACCATCAGGTCAGCTCTGCCTTCCAGCTGCCTCTCCCTTCGCTCYAATGGATTTCCCTTCTTTCTGCCTGCTAAAACCGACAGAACCTGCCCAGGGCACCTCCTCACTGCTGCTCCCCAAGAGCACACACCACATACTTGGGGCATGCAGTCAGCTTTTCCAGCCCCAATCCCCACAGCTGCCTGAGCACCACCAAAAAACCACTTTATAAACTGAGCAGGGGAAGGGGGATGATTGATGGCTCCGCACTGGACGTGACACAGCTTCCACACTTCCCTATATTTATAATATTTGTGCATTGCCCCTACCTCAAAGCCTGACTGGGCTGGTCCAATTCACTTAGAGATAGGAATTTGGCACGGCCTGACATAAACTCCATCACTTYGGGCCACCAAGGGAGAAGCCATTGTTATAAACTTTCTCCCCCCACACCCTGCTTGGCCCCCTTTTTAACCCCATTCCAGTTGCRTTATTTCTCCACGAGCCAGCAGGAACAGAAACAAACGTTTCACATCTGTTCCCTCAGCCCGGCCATTTGCATGAGAATCGTGGCCAGCGCTTCAAAATGAGCACAGTGGGGACAGAGCTGGCCACCACTGTCCCCTCGTGCTGCTGCCACCGTGTCTGAGCTCTGCACAAAGCAGACAGGCCCACAGCAGTGGGAAATCACCTTTTTTGGRGGGATCTGATCACTCTAGAGATATGCCAGGTAATTTAATTTGATGGTGTTGTGTAGCTGATGTCACCTTGGGTCAAGCCCCTCTCATTTCAGGGGTTTGGTGGTGGTCTTGCAGCATCAGCATCAGGAGGGGAAGGTTAGTGCGCCAGCCAGGCTTGAGGCAGGGCTGTGTTTTGTTCAGTAGATCAAAAATGGTCATTTTTGATGCATCCCCAGGGAYATTGGCACCACTGGGAAAGATCCTTGAGGAGCACGCCCATGTTTCACTGGGAGTTCCCATTTGGAAAAGAAAAAWCAAACAACCACARTAAAATTTCCATTATTCTGCTCTGYTTCTCCTTGCCAAAAGCATCTTCCTCCCCACCTGCTCTTCCCCTGTGTCCCTTTCTCTGAGTCTCTCCAGCCCCTGCCCTTGCCCTGAGCTGGCAGAGAGACTCAGAGCTGCARTTTTGGGAAGTTGCTTCTTCTCTTTGCATTCAGGCTGGGCATGATGAGCTGCAGGCTGACTGACACAGCAATGGCTGAAAGAAYGGAGCTGTCAGCACAAGCTGACCAAAATGCCCTGGAAATTCCAGCAGGAAAACCCATCCCTGCCATTTGCCTCCCCGTTTAGTGGATGCTCTCATGAACTTCCCAAGCCACAGGATTTTCCCCTAGGAAAATTAACAGTAAAGAAATGTTTTAAAAGCATCTTGGGCCTTGGATCAGAGTGGTTCTGACCTCCAGGCAGCCCTGGCTTGGAGGATGTTGGATGGCTTGGTTCTTTCATCKCTCCTGGGTGCATCTGGAAGGCCCAAGGTTGGGATTACGCTGCAAAATGAAGGTTATTGCAGGTGGGAGCTGCTGGGGCTGTTTTGCCTCAGGATGGTAAAGTGATACCCCTGTGCTGGCATCTGAGCCCCTCCTGTGCCCTTCAGTCCCTCCCAGGAGCTGGGAATCCCCCYGTGGGGTTATTTGGGAGAGGCAGGGTGGCCTCACAGGAGCAGGCATCTGCCAGGGTCACGAACCCCCAGCTGCAGCATCCTCCTCTGGGCCTGCCCAAGCATTTCACTGGTTATTTTTAAAGGATTCCCAGCCACAAAGGCCAGACAGATTGTGTATTGATCCAGCCCCTGCAGTCGATAGCCCAGCCATGGCAAGAGCCTTGCAGGCAGAGGGGGCTGAGCAGTGCCAYGGAGAGGGGCTGGGCTGGGCTGCAGCTGCTTTGGAGGGGCACCAAAGCCCCAGGAGGTGCCATGTGCCACAAGCTGTGTGGTAATTCAGCCCATCAGAGGGGCCTGGGTGCAGCTGAGCCCACTTTGTGCCCACCTCAGCCTTGTTTATCCCCTCTGCACGCCAGGGATGGAACCAACAGCAGCTGAAGGATCAGCCCTGTGCTGCTCCCCCAGCTCTGTCCTGGTAAAAGCAGGGTCCTTATTATTATCTGGAAGCTGGTCTGAACAATGCAGACTTACAACCAATATGGTTACATCATACCTTCTCCCCTTTATTCCCCAAAAATGGCTGGTTAAATAGAGTTTCAGGTAGTTTACAGGTGTATTCTAATTGGTATTCAGCRTAAAAAAGAATGCAAAACAATCTCAATTTAAGGTGGCTCCCATCATCTCACTAACAACTATCCTATCTAATAGACAGCACACCTTAGCCTAAATTCTAACTGTGCCACAGGCACAGCTTCTACACAGGCCCAAACTTGGGACAGCTCAGACTTCATCCCCAAAAAAACCTCATGTCCATGTTCTCTAAGAAATTCTGTGACAGCCTGGTGATGCCCTGGGGTCAGGCAGTGACCAGAGCACAGAGACTTAGCACCCCTGAGGTGTCCCCAGCAGCAGAGCTGGGGCTGGGCACAGGACATGGAGCATTCCAGAAATCCTCCCTGTTCAAAAACAAAGCAGCTACAAGAGTCACCTGCTCCACGTTCACGCTGGTGGTGATGCTTTAAGTGGCCCTCTGGTACCCAAACTCTCCTCTCTGGAGCATCCAGTGAAAATAGGTGGGTCACACTGGGAGGCTGCTGAGTGTCCTGGGAAGGTCTGAATTCATATTGAACAAATCARTGAGGTGGGCTCACAGTCAGAGGAGMKGSMKGAGGCAGGACAGAGGSTGTGCAGTGTGTGTTTGTGAGCACAAGAGGGAGAGCAAGGAAGGAGGAGAGAGGAAGGGCAGCAGCCAAGGAAATGGGCTCCATACCTGTTTGTAAAYGAGGTCAGGATTAATGATGGTCGGGGCAGTCTTGGCTCCAGGCCCAGCTTTGCAGGTTTTCCAAAGTCATCTAAAGAAATGACAGTTCCTGCCTGGAAGAATGAGCTGGGATTTGCAGAGTCTTCACTTCACCCCAGTTTCAGCTCACACAAACCCAACACACGAGCGAGGATTCACAGGCAGGTTAAATCAACCCTCTGCTTTAATCCTGCTTATGTCAGTCAAGGAGAGTCTTACCCAAGGAATAAAAAACCCAAACCAAACCCTGTGATGTGATGTGACTACTTTTATTTCACTGCTTTATAGCTGATCTGCTTAGCTCTGCCATTGAGGCATGGAAATGACTGAGCCAACATTTCACTGAATTAAGGGAAGTGATATTAAAAAAAGAAAAAGAAAACCTGAATGCTGAGGTCGGTATTTTGCAAGACCAGCTCAGTGTTTGCTCCCTGGACACAAGGTTGAGCAACTAAGCAAAAAAAAAATCCTGCAGAAGTCCTCTAGAAAAGAGGGAGTGATGGAGCAAACAGGACCAGTGCCTGGCTTGGGGTGGAAATCCAGTCCCAAGGCAGCATTCCTGAGGCACTGGAGTGCTGGAGAGCCTGGTGAGAGGGTTTGAGAGCTATTTAGCAGCCCTGAATTGGGACTTGAAGCAGAATTAATTGAGCTCAAATTGCATCCTCCYAGCAATCCGCTAATCTGCTGCAGCAGGAGGATAATGACATCTCGAGGAAGCAGCTTCAAAAAGGAARCTTGCCCAGCTTTAACAAACGGGCTGCTTGAAGAGGGGATTAATACTTGCATATAAAATATTTGCCATTTCAAGATTGATGTTCATATGGGAGTCTTTTGCCTCCCAAAAGAAGGGGGTGCTCAGGAGAATTTGTGAGCTACAGGCACTTGTACACACACACACACACACACGATTCTGTGCCCAAGAGCACACAGAACCCAGCTCCTGCCATGTCCCCAAATCACTTCCCTTAAACCCTGTTTATGAGTTCTAGGCGGTTCTTAGCATGCAGGAAGTTTAATAAAAGCTCCTTTCAAACAAAGACCTCGAAATGCTCTGGGAACAGCAACAAATCAAGTGTCACATCATCCCTGGTGACATGGGGACAGAGCTGCAGGCTCTGGGAACAGAGTGCTGTGTGGCAAGGACATGGCAGCCCAGGAGCCTCTTTGAATCCTGCACCCTCTCCCCCCTCATTKCACATCTCCTGCTTGCTGACATCTCTGTCACTGGGAAAGAGTCGAGAAAATGGGATTTTTGCTGTGGTTGCAGCAGGATCCCTTTTGGAAAACGCCCTGTTTGCAGTGTCCACGTGCAGCAGGGTGGTTTCAGGATGGGTTAGATCCCTGGAAATTATCCCTCTCCTCACTCCATGGCCCCTGCTTGGGTTCAGCTGGCTGAAAACACCGAATGCCAAGTGACTCTGCCACTGCCTGTGTCCTCCCTGCATCCCCTCTCCCTCTCCCCTTAGGTCTCTGTGATAATTCAATAAGACAGAACAGAAGCTCYCCACCAAGCCTTATGCATCACCCTCAATTTCCATTTTATCACCACGGGCATCCACAGCAGAGCAGACAAACAGCAGCAGGCTGCTCTGCCTGGTGCTGTCAGTGGCATTGTCCCTGCCACCAACCCAATTAGGAGCATTTGTAGGCATTCAGTAATTAGCTTGGAGCAGGGCTGAGGGCTCTGTCTTTCACCAAAGGGCTCGCAGGCTGCCATAAAATATTTATGAATGATCTTGGATGACATCTGYTTGCTGTTTGGCTGGTGATGTTCCCAGTGAGGGGCTGGGCTGGGGAGCACGGGCTGGTGGTGATGGCAGAGGAGCACTCAGGGTGGGTCAGCAGGAAAATAAAACAAACCTGGGCTCAGCCCTGGGCTGGCCCAGACACATGGGAAGCATCACCCAGGGTGAAGTGGCTGAGGCTGAGCTTTGCTCAAGGTGTTGGTATTGAAATTTTTACCAGGTTTGACCCATTCCAAAAGTAATTTTTAAAAAAATGTGGAGTCTAAGGGCACAGAGATCCTAAAAACTGGAAGGGGTGAAGAAAACTCTCAGAGTAACAATTGTGCTGGTGCTTTCACACAGATAATTCAAGATACAGCTCTCCTTGTTGCCTCTACCCATGGAGCTGCTTTGGCACGGAGAAGTGGTGCTGCACACGAGGAGCTGGAACAACCAGGATTTATGGGAGGGGTGACAACTCCTAACATTTTCCATCAGGCAGCYAAGGGGGATCTGTTTTGGGAATATTCAGATGCCTCCAGAGGAGGTGTCCAGCCCTGATGTGGCATCTGACCCCAATCAGCTCATCCTCTCCTGCCTAACGAGGCTGTAAGTGTGCACCAAGTGTGAGTGTGTGCAGCACCCACAGCAAGGAATCTCTGGGCACAGCTGGGGCTGTGTAATAAAAGACATTTTAGCAAAAAAAAAGAGTACAATCAGCTCAGGTGAGCCTTCACACACACCAGTTCCTCAGCAGCACCTTCCAAGGGAGCTGAGCCCCCCACTGAAGCCAGGCCAGAGAGCTGCTAGGGAGGAAAAGGAAAACTGCTCACMCTGAGAACGCATTGTGTGCGGCTCATTTCACCACGGCTCAAGCAATTTAGAGCCATCAGCAGGATCAGAGTGAGGGATTTGCTCTGTTTGATCAGCCAAATCAGCCATGGCAGGAGATGTCTGTGCCTGCAGGAGTTCAAACACCGGGGCTTGCTCTGAGCCTGGCCACATCCCATGCTGGGACGAGCCTCTCCTCCCCAGGCAATGTGGTGCCCACCACGCTGTTCAACTCTCARGCACAAGATTGGATTAGGCTCTCCTCAGGCTTGCCTCACTCTGAATGTAGTGTTGCCAATTTGTGCAGCTTCGTGCCAAGCTTTGTGATGKTTGGGATTTTTTCTTAGAGGGCCAGTTGCCGGAATAAAGCGATTACAGAAGAACCTCCTTCATGTCTCAGCTATAAAAGCACATTCCTGCCCCATGCTGCCACCAGAAGGGCTGGAATGGGGAAGGAGGATCTTGCAGGCTGGATTTAAGGAGGAAGTTTTTCACTGAAAGAGTGGTCAGATACTGGAATACCTGCCCAGGGAGGTGGTGGAGTCACCACCCCTGGATGTGCTTAAAAAAAGCCTGGATGTGGCATTGGGTGCCATGATCTGGTTGAGGTGTTGGTTCATGGGTTGGACTGTGATCTTAAAGGTCTCTTCCAACCCGGAAATTCTGTGATTCTGTGATTTACTGGGGGGAGGCAAAGAGGCCTCTTCCACCACACAGATCTGGGGATTGAAGATGTTGCAAGGAGATCCCCAAGAATCAGAAACAAATCCTGCTCAAATCCACCTTGGAATTGCAGCCCCATTTCTGGAGCAACATCATTTCTGGAGCAGAGGCAGAAGATGATCAGAACAGCCCCCTGCTCCTGATCCAGCCCCATGTGCTGTGTCTGGGGGAGATGCTGCTGCCCAGGCTGCTCACAGAGCCTCAGAGATGCACAGTGCCACCAGTGGAACCCCGTTTGGAGGAGAAATGTTATTTTTACACCAGTTACGAGGCTGTGGGTGGGGATGGAGGCAGTTCCATGTGCTGTAATGCTGCTGTGATGCTCAGCCCCTCCTGGCCCGGCTGTTTATGGGGGCTGTTTGTAGCAACACGCAGGATGTGCTCACTGTGCAAGAATGTGGCACACACACAAACCCAGCACAGATGTGCTGGGAAGCCCTGGGAGAGCTGGGCTGGCTCTCCTGGAATGGGGAGCAAAGTGCTGCTGCCTGGAGGGAGGGCAGGGAGATAAAACCCCTCCTCACCTGCTGGGCTTGCTCCTTGCTCAGCTGCATCCTGCTTTCCTGCAGGGTTTTCTTTGGAGGTTTTGAAATCCCGTTGCACAATATTGTAAAAAAAAAAAAAAAAAGGGAAAAAAAAAAAAAAAAAAAAGCCATAAAATGTTTTATTGCATCGTTGCACTGAAATGCTGCCAAGAGCCTTAACCCCTGCAATGCCTCCTTCCCCTGCATGCCCAGCATGGCCCCAGGCAGGGACTGGCTCCCTTTGTTTTGGGRTTGGGATTGGAGGATGGAGAGGGTTTTGGGGGCTGAGAGGTGAGAGCTGCCAGATCTCTGCTCCAGTGAGTCCCTCAGACTGATTTAAACTAATTTTGGGCCTTCCCACGCCTCTGTCTGGGGGTTTCACCCTGATCACAGCTGAAGGGGAGGTCAGCCCTGATGCTGTTGTTCCTCACCTTCACCCCCAGTCCTGTGAGCATCACTGGMAATGCTMTGCAGGCTCCCTGGGTGCWKCCYTGTGTCACKCTGATGAAGYCCATCAGCTARAAWACAAMTTTTGGAAGCATTTGGGRTCMAATCCCAAGGGCAGGGASGTGAAGGAKCAGCCCTAAGGAGGCASTGGTGGTGCTGAATGGATGAGCTGGAGGAGCCACTGAGAACTGGGCCTTGTGTCCCCCAGGTGTGGGGACAAACAGCTTCACTGACCTGCTGCACACAGCTCTGGGGGATTTGCTGCTCTGGAAGTCCATGGTAGCAGAGTTTCTAGGCTGACAGGTCTGAGAAGTCCATGGCATCAGTGTTTGTGGGCTGATAGGTCTGGGAGGGACATCAGAYTTATTCCAGTCCCACAAACCAGGGAGCAAACACCAAACTGCACAAGCCCAACGTGAGATCAGGAGGCTCCTGTTCCTTAAAGCAGACCCAGAAATCATTTTGGAACATCATTGTGGAGTCCACCTCTGCCTGAGGTTGGGTTTTCCCTCAATCCCTTGTGATACCCAGCTGTGAATCCAACAAATGATCACCTGGTCACCCCATCCCCACCTTGACAGACTCCCTCATTAATTGGGGAAATCTCTCCCATTAATTAGCTGGAAAATTCCAGCAAGCCAAGGGGGCCAGAGGCCTCTCCTCCTGCAGATGTTGGGGCTTTGCTTTGCCAGAAATCAGATGTTGACCTGAGTTGTTATAAATAAAGAGCAAAAAATTAGCCAGCTGTTCTCAGTGGAGATTTTCACCCCTCTAATGAAAGAAATAATAACTCCACAAAAGGCTTAGGCAGAACTTACTCAGGCCCAGGGGGAAATTCACCCTGCTCAGAGGTACAGATACCAATTAATTCTCACTTAAAGCCTATTTTCAGTGGTACAACATGGGTGTAAATCTTTTCTTCTGGTGTTCATGTAGAGGTGAATTTTCAAGCTGCCCTGAAGGGCAGAATTGGGAACTCTTTCTTATTTCTCAGTTCTTGAGGACACAGTGGAAGCCAAATCAGCTTTTCTCACCTTCCTGGGCTGTGGGCAGGGTTTGAAAATGCCTTAAAAGAGGCATTTTCCGCTGTAATGGATCTCAGGGTCACTCTTGGTTTGCAGGCTGCATCTCCAGGGGTGTTCCCCATGTTCCCCACCCTGTCCCAGCTCCTCAGCCAGGCTGTGGTGCCTCTGCCCCACAGACACGGGGKAAAATAAGGGACTGTTAATGCAGATTTCCCTGGGGTTTGTGCTCAGTCTCCATCCCCCAGGCTGGTGAGCTGGCTGAGATGTGCCAGAGAGGAATGTGGGGATTTCCTTGTTTGCTTTCCCATCCAAACAAAATGCTTTCCCATAAACACAGAGAAGGAAACCCCACTTGGCCGAGCCGCCTCGGAAGAAGGGTCCTCACTGGGAATGTTTACACGCTGCCTTTGAAACCTAAACTAAATCCARTGGAGGCTTTGAGCAGCAGCTGCCCCAGCTGGGAGCAGCACCAGGGCTCTGCTGCAGGCCCGGGATGGGCTTTGCATCAATTAATTTCATAAATTAAGGATCCCCTGATGGCACAGAGCTTCCTGGGGCTGGGGGCAGCGCTGCTGGAGGGGGGAGGCACGTCCAGGGTGGGATGCTCAGCACAGCTCACAGGGGTGAAAGCTGATGMTGGCAGTTACCAGGGGATTACAAACAGGAATGAGGGGCACAGAAACAGAAATAAACTCAAGGCTTTTAGGAGTGCATCAGAGATTCACATGGGCACGAGAAGAYGGATCTTCAAGGGGAGGCTGAAGCAAAAAATAAAACCCAACATAGCTTTTATGGCCTCTTGCTGTTAACTGCTCTGAAATTGCAGCTCACACCACTCAGGTCTTTGTGGCCTCTCTGGAGGTGCTGCCACACGGAAGCAAAGCTGCTCAGCCACCATCCCCTGAGCCCAGGAACCAAAAGCTGCTCTCTGATTCAAACCCTGCTGCCCGTGGCTCTGCCCCTGTCCTGCTCTCTGGTCACATTGCTGCTGCACCAAGACAGAACCTGCACTCATCTCCCAGGAAGAATTGCCTCTCCCCTTGGGCCCAGCACTGCTGAGCAGCTCCCACCCTCCACCACGGAAAGGGAAAGGATTAAAAGKGAATTACAGGAATTCCCTGCACCTCCATCAGGTATCAGACGTGGTCATTTGGAAAACCAGCAGCGAACATCATTTGTTCATGCCACTGTGCCATTGGGTGATGGAGTTTTTTTTGTGTTTAACACGCCAGGCTTTTTTTTTTTTCTCCTCTTCATTTCCACAGTTTGTTGTTGAACTTGCTAATTTAATTAAATCTCCCCTGTTGAGCAGCCATTAAAGGTGGCCAASCATGCGAGGTACCTGCTGTGGTGCACCAGGTCATTAAAGGGAAGGGGAGGCAGCCTGGGGGAGAGGAGCAGGTCCCTGGGTGCTACCAGGGGAACACCTGGGTTTATGGGATCCTGCCCTGCAGAAGGAGATATCCTATAATATAGGATATTTATCACATTGCACAGGATATTCCCATTCCCTTTGCTGGTGCTGGAATTATGAGSCAGGGTGATAAAAAGGGGTTACSTTTATATAARGATCCTTAGTGCRGAATKTGTCAGGTGGAAAACACCTGGATGCAAAACAGCACGTGTGCAATTTTTATAGATTCTGCAGATGATCACACCTGACAATAATCCCCAATTAGAGCACACTCAGTGAAGTCACCCCCAGTTCTGGTACCTTCTAAAGCTCCCTCCCTCAGCTGAGGACTCAATGCTGTTTATAAAAAGCATGTCTGGAAGAGCTGGCCTCACCCTTGGCTTCCAAGGAGAACCAAGATAGGGCAGGGGTTTTGGAATGTGTTTTGTCTTTCTSCCYAGGGAAATACTGAAGCTAAGCCACAACAACAGRCTGCAAAGCTACAAATACATAAAGAATAGAGAGAATATATTAAAAAAAAGGGCAAAAATCAGCACGGTGTCACCAGCAAAGCAGGAGGTCCACGTGTGTGAGATGGGGACAGCCCCCAGGTCTGGCACAGAGGAGTGTGGTGTGCCCCTGSCAGGGCAATGCCCCCTCTCTGCACCAGCACTGGAGCTGGCCAAGCCTCCTCAGGAAGTGAAGAGGTATCCAAAACTGCCCAAATGTAAATAGATGCTTTAAAAAGCTCTGGGATGTACACAAGCYCCAGCAGGAATGCGGGCAGCAGCTGCTGCTCCTCTCCCTGGCTCTCTGCACAGGCACATCTCTGCTGGTTGTAAATGTTTAGAGAAAAGAGGGATTGCTGGGTTGTGTGAGGACCCACTTTGGATCAGCTGGGCACTTGCAGGAGGAGCGTGGTGGTGCTGAKGAGCTGCACATGCACAGCTCAGGCCAACAAAGCTTTCATCCAACTCAGCTCCTTTCCTGTCACAAGCAGCAAACACCAAGCAGGCTGTTAAAATACCCCTGACAGATGTGCCCAAACTCTGTCTGAATTCAGTGACCATCCCACAGAGCTTGTCCAGCATTCAGGGGAGAAGTCTTGGCCCAGCTTGTTCTGCTTGTCCTGCCTATGGCCCCAGTGCTGCTCACCCAGGGAGCACAGATGGGCTGAAAACAAAGTCTCTGGCTCCAAGCAGCCTTGGATGCTGCTGGAAAAAAACTCCTTTTCCATCCCTGCCATCCTTCTGACCCACTCAAAGATTACCAGCCAGCTCAGGATAACGCAGCACCTTAAGGCAGTGAGTTATGGGGAAAGAATCAATGGGGTGATGTCCATAAAGGTAACRGAGAGAGGCAGGAACAGCCTTGACCCTGCCTCRGACTCCTGTGYTTSCACATTGGCTTTGGTGCCTTCCTTRGRCATGCYTGGAGACAGAGGAGCTCATCCCATCCCACGCACTGAAAAGTGGCTGAAGATGGGAATTTGGGCCGAAGGGAAAGGAGAGAAGCAAAAGGAAAAGAAGAAAGAAGCAAGAGGAAAGAGAAAAAAAATGAAAAAGCTGCAGGAGCTGTTGCAGAGCCCAGCTGAAAACCTGTGTCCCCTTTCCTGTGCAGAAGCTTCTTCATCCCTTTGGGCTCTCTGCAAAGCCTTCCCAGCTCACCCTGGCCCAGGCTGAGCTGGAGCTCTCCTCCAGCTGGGAAAAAAAAGTCAGGCAGGGCAGGAAAAAAAAAACCCTTCCTAATTGCGAGTGGCACGTCCTGCTGCGGGTGGTCTGCAGGCACAGCAGTGTGACATTGTGTGGGAGCCACCGCGGGCTGTGCCGTGTCCCAGGCCCTGCATCCATCCCTGCTGCTGGATAATAAGGSTCTGATGGTGGAAAAGGATGCACTGGAGTGTGCAGCAATCAGCCAGGAGCTGCCTGCRATGCTCATCATTAGGGTGTCTCCTGCAAGAACAAAAACCCTGTCTCTGCTGTCCCAGCGCTCCCAGCCCAGCCTTGGTGCTGGGCCAGGGCGGTGCAATTGTTGTTTKGATGGACACTGGCTCCAAACAGGCCCTCATGAAGTAATGAGGCTTCTTCAAATCGCCTGGAACTCCGTTTGTTCTGCCCTCAATTAACGCTTTCAGAGGAATAATGCAAATTCTTCCCCAGTTTGGGGGATGAAGAGCGGGGGGTGAGGTGGAGATGGTGTTGGGAGAAGGTGGCWGCTTCATCAGAGGGGAGCACAGACCTCCAGCTCTTTGTGTCCAAGCCAGCTCTGCCTCCTGGACAGTGGAACAGCTGAATGTCCACAAGTGAGCTCAGAATTAATAACCTCTGAATGTAATTAAAGAGAAAAGTTATGGCAAATTCCAACCTCCTGATAAAAGTGTGAGAYCTCGTGACCAGGGTCCTYTTTGTGMCCATTCTGGGTCCATTTTGTGCCCATTTTGYGYCCATTTTGKSWCCATTTTGTGCCCATTTKGKSWCCATTTTGTRCCCATTTTGTCACCATTTTGGGCCAGGCTCTTGTCCTGCCCAAAGTGTATCCATAAAGCCCTTTTAATAAAKMTCTGCTTTATTCTCCAGCTCTGTCCAGTCTCTGTCCCAGCTCACCCTTCCCAAGGCAGCACACAGGGCTCAGAGAAGGAAGTGGTATTGAGAGGAAAGAATAAAYAGCAATGCTTTGCTTTTGGGGTGAAATATAAAGGAGTCTGAATTAACTGCAGTCTGCTCAGTTCTYAAAACTGATCCTCTTTGAAGGAAAAACAAACAGTTCTGATTTTTTTTTAAAGTCTGCGCTTGGTTCCTTCTGTGCTCAGTTCTCTCCATCCAAAATGCTCTTTGCACTCTGTGCTTGATGGTCATTTKCTAATTAGGCAAATGCCTTCTGGGAGTTTTATTTTCCCCCAAAATGAAAACTCAGTTCTCCTGGATAATTTAACTTCTTATAAAATATTGAGAATTAGGAGCTAATGGAAAAAAAAAACCAAAAAAAAACCAACCTAGAATAAATACTTCATGGCTCTGAAAAGCTCCCAGACTCCAGCATGGAAAGCTCTTAGATACTGCTGTTTCTTTTTTCTTCTTCTTTTTTTTTCCTTTTTTCTTTTTTCAAAGAAGAAAGTTTACTGCTCGGAAAATCTCATCACTAATTTATTCATGCCCCTGGTGGGCAGAGGCAGCAGACTGTGATGAGGGAAGGCATTGGGTGGATTTCTGGAGAAAAACACAAAGGATTTTGCTCCCTTAAAAACCCCAAATGTTGACCTGTCTCTATGGACACTTGTGTTACACAAACCTCCTTTAGCAATCCTGCTCCTGGGATTGTCTGGGAGAGGTTTGGAGGGGCTCAGCCTCCTTGCGGGAGAGAGCTGAGTGCTGCTCATGGGCACGAGGCTGGGAATCCCTGGAAAACCTTGGAGTTCCCTGCTGGGGACACCTCCATGTCCCTGCTGGGGACACCTCCATGTCCCTGCTGGGGACAGCTCCATGTCCCTGCTGGGGACACCTCCCTGTCCCTGCTGGGGACAGCTCCATGTCCCTGCTGGGGACACCTCCATGTCCCTCCTGGGGACACCTCCCTGTCCCTGCTGGGGACAGCTCCATGTCCCTGCTGGGGACAGCCCCATGTCCCTGCTGGGGTGAAGGTCACACTCCTGTCCTGCTGCTCTCCAGGGAAATGCCCACCCCAAGGTGCTGTGGATCCACCCAGCTGCTTTTGGATGTAAAGATTTAACAGTGTTTTCCTGCATGAGCTGCTCAGCCTCCCTGCTGCTTTCCCAGTGGGTTTTGAAAAGTGCAAGGAGTGCAGGTTTTGTGGAAAATCCCCTTTTCTGCACCAATTCCTGGCTGGGGGCAGCCCTGCCTTGCCCTGCTCCTTGCCTTGGGTCCCAGAGGTGGCAGCAGCAGGGAGAGGTCAGGCAGAGTTTAACAAGTGCTGTAATTAAGATCAGCCCCGTTTTTCTTCCTCCCTAATCAATGAGGTTGTCTGGAGGGATGGACACAAAGCCATTTTCTGGGCAGGAGGCTGTGTCCGTGTGAGGAATGTGGGTGTGGATGGATCATCCTGGAGGAGCATGGCCCTGCCAGCAGCTGAGCAATGGCAGCTGAGAGAAGGGGCAGCCTGGAAATAAAAAAAAAACAACCCCAGGAGAGGGAGAGTGAAGGATATTCCCATTATCTGCAGGCATGTTCTGCAGACAGGATTCCTTTTTATTTTTAATTATTGTTTTGAATCTCTGTCCAGAGAGAGTTGGGTAGAAAGGGGAGAACTGTTCAGTTCATTATGCCTTAATGATTGAAGTGAATGATTTGGGTACAATGGAGGGAATGGAAAACATGGAGATGATATTCCAGCCCATTAGGCAACCTTGGCTTCCTAAATCAGTACCTTTAGACTGGCAGAAATATTTTTAATTTATTCTGTCACCTGCAAACAGAGAGAATAAATAAAGTCATTACAGACAGGACTTTTCTACACATTTTATCCTCCTGTTCTTCTCTTCCTAACAATAACCTTCCTGTGGCTTCCACCCCTGAACTGCTGCTTTCTGTTTCAGTTGGGGGTTTAATTTAAAGAAAAAAGATCAGTCTGGCATTTTAAAGGATTGCCTGACTGCCTGCTCTGCTRATCACTGCCCCTCACCTCCCCAGAAATGGCAAACAATAAAAGCCCAGCAGTAAAAAAGGCAAGAAAAACTTTCACTGTGGTTAGAAAATATTGAATAAGAAACAACATTATGACAAACATACAAACATTTGCACTAAAAATGAATTGKTGTCATGAAAATGCTGCAGAGGAAGAATCCTCAAATCACAAAATCATTGAGTGGTGGCACTTCCCAGTCCTTGCTGACCTCCTGTCACTCCTCTCTCTTTCAGCTGCACTGGATTCAAAGTGGGACGTGGTGTTTTGGACCTCAAACCCACTGAGGAAGCAAAGAAGTTCCCTTCATCCATCCCTGCATGAGACTGGACTGAGGATTTGCATTACATTGTCATTTTGGCCCGTGTTTAACTTGTGATCCATTTTTATGCCACACCATTTTTCACTCCATTGGTTTTGATTTTTGATGTGGTGCTCGTGCATTTGTGTCCTCCTAAAACGTCCCATTTTTGCACTCCTCACTGAGTGCTGCATTGCTGGGCTCCTAATCAGCTACATGGGCTGATTAAGATCATTTTGAGGTGTTTTCCACCAGGTGCATGTTGAAATTCCATCTCTCACTTGGTGTTTTCCTGCACACAGCACTGCCCCAAGCCAGGAGAGCATCAATCCAAAACACTGCCAGAAGCCTCCTGATCCAAAAGGCATCTCTGGGCTCTCATTCCCAGTTAGGAAATGAAATTAATTTGACATGTCAGCACRCATTTAGGTAAAACTCAGGGCTATTTTTAGCGTGGGAGAGTTGTTGGGTTGTTCAGGAGGTTTTTAGCACAGCTCCTTAAGGAGATTTACTTGACAAGGCTCCAGAAGTTGTGATAACAGACTGTTGATATCCCAATGATTTTGTCTGATRAAGATAAGATCTAAATATGTCTTAAAGATAGGAGTTCTTGGTAAAACTCATCTGCCTTCAGAGTCCATTAGAYTCAGACCCCAGAAATTCTTTAAACCTCTTCAACTGCTCTCCCTCTGTAGTTTACCTTATTCCCTTCTATTCTTCTCTAAAAACACAAACAGCTTGATAATCATCTCATGCAAAARCCAACTCAGAGTCTGCATTTCTTCCTGGGAGAGACCAAAGTTCAYCAGTTGTGTTGCTCTTTTTCAGACACTTGCTTTCTTAAGTGCCTTCAATAACAAGAGATGAGCTTTGAACGTAATGTCACTGTGGTTGTGGCTGCCTCAAAGTGAACATTGCTGATGTTTGGCCTTATTTTCCTTTTTTTTGGTACAATAAACACCATGTCCTTCTAATTTCTGTTCATTGCCTCTTCCATKATGCCCCTCAGCTCACGCAGGCATTTGTGAAGGTGGTTTTTTTTTTCCATGTCTGGTCTGAGTCAGACCCAGTCTGAAGCGAGTTCTGTTACATCTTTGGAAGGCCATGAAAGACTCCTGCGAGCCAGACTTGTGCCTTATTAGCTGTGCAACTGATGGATCAAACAAATTGACACCAAAAATAAAAAGCTGGKTTTTAAATGAGTGTTTGAAGATTGAAAACATGAAAGTGCTGCCTCTCAACATCCACTTTTTATGGATGCCTTTTGCTGAGGACCACTGGGGTGCAAGCAGCTCTTTGCCATCGTGCCTGAGAAAYTTCATTTAATTCAAAAAGACCATTTCTCTGCAAAAACACAATGCAGTGTCCCTGGGATYTTGTTTCCATCCCCAGCAAATTGTGTGTTTTAACCTTAAGAAGTATTTTTTTACAAAGTAAATTCTTAAAAAAAAAAAGAAAAAAAAATACACGATGGACCAGCTCCAAAAGTTGTGAAAGGATCCTTAGTTTGCCTTGTGCTTGTAAACCACCATAAAAACATACACAGAGTTGAGACAAAGTTGACAGTTTTTCCTAACAAGTAAAGAAAACACGCTGCACTCAAACCCAGCAGCAAGAAACATAAAGGTTTGCATCAAGGTTTTGGGTCTGATCCACAGCTGCTCAATTAAAATAGAATATTTTAAACCCAGAAGAAGGTACAGACCTTTAGGGTCTATTTTTACATGGCTAAATTAGGATGATAATAGTCTGACAACCTTTTCCCATGAAGGGTAACTGACAGTGAGTGCCCCAAAATATCAGTGCAAGTGCTGCAGGCTCCAGGTTGAGGTGCAAATGACCTTCTTCTCAAAAAAAGCAAAGTGGGGGAGCTTTGTGGCACACCTTTCAAACAAYGTCAGCCTGCCAGTTTTTCGAGGCTCCTAATTTTTTCCAGCTGCAAATCAATCATTTTATGAACTCTTCTCCAAAGTCTCCCACCGAGTTATCTGGGGCTGGCAGCTCGGGGAGCTGCTCGTGTGGAGCTGTGAGAATAAAGTTTCTCTTGTGCCCTGCCCTGATGTCATGAGCACTCACTCCTGGCCCTCCCTGATCCTCCCTCACAAAAGCCTCTTTCTTTGCTCCCAGCAATTATTCAGCTATTAAAGCACATTACATGAGGTTTCTTATTTTTAAGAGTGATATCACTCCTTGCTTTAATGTCCAGCCCGTGGAGCAATTTGTACTGACTTCCCCTGACACCGAGCTGCTGCTGCAGCCCCCAGGTTCTGTCCCTGCCTGCATAAAGCTGCCATTGATGGGATCTGCACGTGGGGAAGGCACAGGGGCTGTGGTGAGTTAAACATGGAAATGTGCACTGTGGTGTGCTCACTGCACTGGAACAGCACGGCCAGAGCCACCACTGAGCCCTGCTGGACAAAGCTTCAGGCCTTTCCTCAGTGTTYCTTCATCCTGGAGTCTTTAGAGGATGAAGATCACGAGCTTTCCTCTGTGTGTGTGGATGTTTCCTCCCCACTTCTGGGCCATCCTCTGCTCCAGGCTGAACCCAGGCCATTGCTGCTGCAGCTCTGCAGCTCCCAGCAGTGCAAAATTAATTAAGAGTTAGCAAGAGGTTATCACAATTAACATCACTGCTCAAAGAGCAGCTCATGATGTCCAGGGATATGTCAAACAGAGGTGCCAATCTGAACGTGACACTGAGTTTTTTAAGTCCCAGCAGGCTGGAAATAGCAGAACTGAAGAGAAATTAGCATTTTTCAAAAAGTGCTTCATCCAGGCCTAAACCATTTGGAGTGAACTGCTCTCTGGACAACCCTTTTCACAACTGAAGGAAGGAAAATAAATGTCCAATTGAGCCCATTAGCCTCTGCTAAGCTGCACAGCCCAGTTTGGGCTCCAATAATGCAGAGAGTCAATTTTACACAACCATTTTTTTCAGACTACCTTGGCATGCAGCAGGACAGYGAAGAGAGAGACTGGAATTTCAGGGTTTTCCTCCAAGAATGCAGCTGAGAAGAAGTAGGAGCTATTAAACACTTGGACAATGTACTCAGTGAGAAAAARCCAGCTCCAACTTCCCAGGAAATGGAGCAGAAGCAGCAGAATGGATGATGAAGCCTCGGGATGGATTTTTGGTCGTGTTTCCATGTAAAAGCAGCTCAGAGAGCTCAGAAATCACAAAAAGGGAAAAGGTGTTTTAGGGGAAAATGGCAAAGGAAAACCTGACAAGCTGCAAAAACACGAGCTGGAAAGAGCCCTGTGGGACAGGATGTTCCAAAGCAGCTCTGGGATAACGGGATTACAAAGCACAACCTGGAGATTGCAGCAATCCCACAGCAGTGGGAACCCAAGCAGAAGATCCAGGTCTGTGTTAGCTCCCCACAAAACACTTCAGACAAGGAGCTGGGGTCTGAAATCCGTGTCCCTCGTTCCCTCTGGGCCAGGACACGAGGCAGGCACAGCACAGGGGTGCAGAGAGGACATGGACAGGCTGCAGGGTCAGGAACAGGCTCCCAGAAATGGAATTAAATGGAATCAAGGGCTTCATCCMCATCAGTGACTTAATCTTTGGGAAAAACCCCCTCATCTGAGGGGGGAGGATTCCAAAAGTAAACTAGAGATGGAGGGATTACTTCACCAGGCATGCTTCTAATTGGGGATTATTGTCAGAGATGCTAATTTGCAGCATCTATAAACACTGCAGACACGTTTATGTGGGGTGTGCACCTTCAGCATTGCCCAGCTGACAAAACGTGTGCCTGAGGATGCTCATGGAAAGGTTTTTAACACCCCAGCTGTGTCTGGCTCCTATTCCTGGGACCAGAGGAAAAGGAATTAAGAGCAAGAGGGTTGTGTGGAGGAGGAGAAGGAGGAGAACCCCCTGAAGGAGCTGCACCCCCTGAGCACTGAGGGCCCAGGGGGTGCCTCTGCCCTGGCTCTGCACGCCTGGCACGGGGCTCATTGCTGATGGAACGAGCCCTTCCCAGGAGGAAACACYGCAGCAATAACCCTGGGAGTGGCCAAAACACAGCTGTAAACTTTTCCAAGGCTGCTGGTGCAGAAATAACCCCGCTGCAAAAGCTCAGTTTAAAGCGTGGATGTTCCTCAAGGGCAGAAAGCAGAGAGAGGCGAGGCTGGGGCACAGTTTGTGTCACAGGGCTGGCGAGTCTGGGCTGTATTTACCCAGCTGGGAGCAGCCTTCACCTCTCTTGATGCCTTTTGCCTCAGGTGCACACTCTCCCAGCTCCAGCCACTGCTCCCATCCTGCTGTGTGCCACCATGTGACTCTGGAGAGTTTCTGGTCTCAAGAAAGTCTCTTGATTTTTAAAGTGGTTTTTAATGCACTGGGATATTTTTTCCTTCTGAAGAAGCTGCAATTCCCACTCTGGACTGTTCAAGCAAAATACCAGTTTTCCTCTTTTCTCTGAGTGTCCCTGACTCCTCCAAACTTGCCTCAAGAACCCCCTCAAGTGAATCATCCCCCCCAGCTGAAACTGCTCACTGCTGCTCTCAAACAGCCATTAACATTTCAAAAAAAAAAAACACCAAAAAGCTGTTTGAAAGCACCAAATCTCTCTTGAGCCACTTCCAAGAGACTTTTTCTGAATCATGGCTCGTATCATATCACACCATTCAACAAAGGTATTAATGGGCATGAGCAATCCTTCAAACATCCACGGGAGGGAATAACAGTTGAACATTGTGAGGGGTGCAGGAAGCCAGAGGTGAGCGTGGGGCTGCTGCTCAAAGGCTGTTTCATTTTCCCCACGTCTGTTTTTGAGCCTGCAGAGACTGAAATGCTCAGTGCAGGGAAAGGGAATTCTTTTCTGGAGGTGCAGTGCTGCCTCTCAGAGCGGTCCTGCTGCTGGAACGTGACCCTGYTGTGCAAAGTTAACTCAAAATAAGAACGAATGATGCCAGTCCCTCTTGGGACCATGCCAGAGCAGGTTTTGTTTTGCAGATAGCTTGGAATCAGTCACCAGGGCATCTGCAGGAATTCTTTMAGGACTTCTTCAAATGTGGTGAGTTTAAAAGCAAGATCACTGTTGGCCACTTCCCTCTTCCAACCCAGTTCACCTCATTGTTTTGGCTCCTTTCCTTTCACACATTCCTTCTAAATAAATGAAGATGGCCTCTTGCTTTTGGAAAGGCTGAWTATTTTGTTTATAAATTTAAAAACTGCTGACTTCACTGCCTCTTCACCCCACTTCTCTAACAGCAATGGCAGAAAGGAGGAGTGAGGCATTTTTCCCAAATCATCTCTTGGCTTTCCCTGTAACCCTGCAGGCTCTGACACCTTTTCATCATCTCCACTGAAGATTTTTATTTTTAKTTTTTAATTTTTTAACTCAATCTTTCCAAGCAATGGGTTAAGGCTGAAATTTAAAACCTAGATCAACAGGGACCTGTTTGTTTAAAGCCAAGCTGTTGATTCAACATTGATACACAGAGAGAAAGGAGGAAAAACAACCTGACAATGATGCTCCAACAAAGGAGCAAATCTGGCCAGGCTCTGCTGCAGAGTAAAGGTGAGCAATCATTTCAGTCTGGAATAGGGATAAAAGACACCTCAAGCTTATTCCTTTTAAAACTGGTGAGTTGAAATCAGCACCAGGGTATGAATATCCCCTCTGCAGGCAAGGATTCTGCAGAGGAGATTTTGTTTTTTYCCCTGGAGTTGGAAGTCCCTTCACTAAAAAGTTGTTTCCTCTGCTGAGGGGCACAAAGGAGCTGCTAAAATAAAACAAGGAGGAAAAACTCCCTCCAAGGGGRTTACTGTGAAGGGAGGGTTTATGCAGCCCTGCTCATGGTCATCAGCTTGAAAACCTGTCCCTCAAAAAAGCTACAAACCAAAAGGGGAATAAAAACCAGCCAGAGACTCAGCTGCATTTTCCAATATCCCAACATTCAGAGGACTGAGACGTGATTTCTGTGAGCTGGCAGTGTTCACAGAGCTGCTYCCAYYGTCAGCATTTCAGTGTCAGSTTCATTGGAGCAAGGACTGGRGCTGAGCAGTTGTGGTTCCCAAMAGCACACCCTGACCACCAGGCTGSAGAATCTGCCTTCTGCTCCCTTCCYRGCTGAGTGCATTCTCAAAYAGCCCTTCCACAGAAGGAAGGACCAAAAGGTCTCTCTCCTATGTTGATGGAGAAACTCTCCTAGAGAGCAGAGCTCAAAGCCACCAACATTCCAGCAACAGAGCATTCATTACTGCTCTAATGTCAGGAAAAAAGGCTGTGGCAGCAATAATGGAAACCTTCAATTACTCAGGCATGGAAACAAAAGGTTGCATTCCAGGCTGCAGCAAAAAAAGAAATTTTTTTTTTTCATTTAGGGGAGGGGAAAATAAAAAGCGAACRGGCAAACAAACAAATTACTGCAGACTAATCACAGGCATTAAAAAAATCACTTCCTCTCTCCAGATGGAGAAGAGTGAATTTGTACAGCCCATATCCAGCCTGTTCTTCCCCTTGAAAGGCCATCAGAGCTAATGAAAAGCACAAAGGCAAAAGCAGAGTCTGGTTCTACCTTGAAGATCCTCAGAGAGTCTGGGACAGCAGAAATCTCCTTCCTGCAGACTGCCAGACTTTTCCACCCGCATCTCCTGCATGATTTCTGTGATACAGCAAGAATGGGCCACGAGGAAGCAAAAAAAGCTCCTTTCCAGGTATTCTTCAATATCTAGATGTGATTTTTCAAAGACCCGAATCAGTGAATTGGACCAGAAAACAAACAGAGCCTTGAGAGACCATTAAAGCTGGAGTGTGGAGTGTGAGAGGAGGTTCTGAGACATCCTTTGCCTCCAGAAGGAAGGAGCCACATCCCCAACTTCCCACCCAGGGCACAGCAGGTGCCACAAAGGCTTTGGGGAAGTCGTTTTGTCCTCCTGGGAGGCAGCAGAGACCACAAAGTCTGGCAGCAGCACCCTTCCTTGGAGGCAAGCTCACTGGAGCACCAGCTGGAAAAATGATATTTATATWWAAAAARAAGGTATTTAAAAACTGGAAGAACGTGGCAAGTGAACAGAGAGCATTGCAAAGTGGAAAACAGATACACAATTCATCCAATTTGGCTCCATTTCACACAACAGACTGCTCAATGGCAGATGTCAAGTGTATTTATGGTGTGGGAACATTTCCAGCCACTTCCTGGGGTCTTGGTAAGATCTCTGTGATTTGCCTGAGAGAAACTGTTGCCTGGTTAGAGATGAAAAGTTGTTTTTTTTTTCATATTTACAACTCCAGTTTCCACCTTCCATAAACTGTTCTGTGCTGTCAGAAGGCAACACTCAAAATCCTGCTCTGCCACAAGCATCAGTTCCTCCCCCTTCCTCTGTTTTCAAGGGAAAGCATTTCTTTTTTTTTAAAAAAAAATTGAATTACAATTGACTGAAACTAATAGCAAACTCACATTAAATTAGCTGGGTTATTTGGCAACAAAATGAGGAAGAAAAAGGGGAGATACCAATTGGAAATCCTGGTATATTCCTCAGGAATATGCCAAAATGCAAAATCCCAAAAGACATTTTCCTTGGCATTTTCAAGGAAAACTTTCTGACATTTCATTTGGAAACCAAGCTCTGTTTCAAAAGATATTCATGTTTCAAAATTAAAAAGGAGGAAACAGAAAGAATCAGATACAGCATGGTGAGACAAACAAAATGTTTTCCTAACAACAACAAAAAAAAAAAAAAAAAAACCTTAAAAATGTGTATTTAAGTTTTCTTGCAGCAAATGGATGAAGATAAACTCAGAATGAATCTTATCTTGGGAGGAGGGTGGGCCCATGAAATAAAAAGCCAGCAGTTTGCACACACCCCAACTCCAATATTTGCTGCGAGGGGAGCTGGAGCTGCTTTTGCTGCTGAGGTTTTGATAAGCTGCAGATGGGTAGGAAATAAATAAACCAGGCAGAGCCAGAGCCCACAGGAGAAGTGAACCACAACCTCATCAGGCAGCAGGCAGAGCAAGGAGAGATGGTGTCAGGGCAGTGGCACAAAATCAAACTGCTCACAGGAGGGAGAGACCTTCAACAGCAACATCCATCAGCTCAGATCTGCTCTGCTGATGGTGGCTCCAGGGTCTGGGGTGGGAGCTGAATCCAGGGAAAAGCCTTTCCCTGCTGGCTCAGAGCCTGTGGGATGGGGTGAGGCAGCTCAGCAGTGATTGATTCACTCCCTGCCAGCCCAGAGACTYCCAGGCCACCTCACCCAGCCAGGACCTGGCGCTTCATTGTCCTGCAGCAGCACGGAAGCCTCACATCTCCCTCCTTCAAGCTGCAATTCCTTATTACTCACTGTCAAAAATACCCTGGGCCAGCGACAATCCCTCCCACCTGCTCCCCATCCCCAGTTCTGCCTGGAAAACTCAGCCCTTGGGGACCAGTTCCCGTCCTTTTGTCCTGGAGCAAACTGGGAGGTGTCAGTGYCAGCTCAGGTGGGCTCCGGAGCTCCGGGAGGCGCTGGCTGCTCCCCAAACCCGGGATATTTGAATGTGAATGCACAGTGCCACCCCCACACACCCCAGCCAGGGACTCCCCGCCCCTCCTCGGGCTCAGAACAATGATGAGGGTGCAGCAAACGGGGCTCTCGCGGGGCCAATTAGCGGAGATTTGGGCAGCATCCAGACGGGTCCCTGAAACGCCTCGGATCCGCAGCTGCCTCCCCTGGCAGCGGGCACAGCTGGGGCCGGGCCCCCAAAACAAGAGTTGTGTTCATCCGGTCGTGGCACAACCTGCACCGGTGCCTTTGCATCCCAAAAAAACCCCAGGCACCGCGGCTGGAATGCGAAGTGATGCCCCGGGGACAAAAGCAGGACCCGTGTCACCTGCGGAACCTGTGCCAGGGGTGGCACCGGGGCTCTGTCGCCTTTGCCCGAGGATGCGCTTTGCATTTCTTTGCCTACGCAAAGCAGGGGAGGAGGGTTTGAAGCGGCTCTTGCTGCCCCTGCGGCAGGGAGGAGGTGATGGGGAGAAATCTGGATTTTTTCTGGAGCTGTGCATTGGTGGGCAGGACTTGGGTAGTGCCCTCTCCTCTGGGATTGAGGAATACACTCAATAAAATACGAACAAAAGAACAATCAGGGTGTGCCTCTGATGATGATGCCCCACGTGCTGCCCAAATCCTCCCCGCTAAACCAGACACCACTTTTTTCCCCTCTGTTTTTTTTCCACTCGCAGGGATGCTCAAGTGCTCCTTTTAACTCCAGGGCAGCACGTTTTTCTCCGGGAGCACGATGTTTGGAAGGTGATGGCATGTTTTTATGAGGCCAGCAGGGAAACATTTCGGCCACGACTGCGAATTTGCTGTCTAGACACACGTTTGACAAAAAAGGGACACTTTAACACAACCCTCCCAGAGCTCTGAGCACAGCTACTCAAAGACCCTTTTAAGCCTCACGCCCCAAAAGCCTTTCTGCCCTAAAAGCAGGGAAAAAAAGCACACAAAAAGCAGCCAAAGCACACAAATTTCCATGTAATGTCAGTAATCCAGCCCGCGTTTGGCAGATGCACTCAGGGAATGGTGAATCCTGGGCAGTGCTGGGGTGGAGCAGCCCAGCAAAGGGGAACAGGATTTAGGATGCAAAGGACATCTGAAACACCTCCAGGGTGGCTGGGAGTGCTCGTTTCTCTGCTGCTGCTGCTGTCACAGAGCTCCTGTCACAGGGTTCCTGCTGTCTCAAGCAGGATGAAGGTGTTCACCTCTGCTCCTTCAGCCCATGGGATACACGGGATTTGAGCTCCCACAACTGATTAAACAGACACTGATAACATTTGTCATCAGGACACTTCAGATCACGGCACTGGGGACCACACGTGGAGCTGACAGCAGCAGCCCAAACACCGAGCTAAAGGAGAGCTGAGGAGAACGATGGGTTACTCCAATAAATACCAGAAAATTGGGAGAGAAAAAAAAAACAACCTTAGAGACCAGACTTCTACCCAAAAACATAGTGGGTGCTAACTCCAGAAGCCTGTGAAATGTCTCAACTTGGAGGAGAAAAAAAAAAAATCAAAAAAAGCCCAGAAAGAATTATTTTGCTTTTCATCAAAATGTCAAAATTAGTGGTGAGACTGAAGCAAATCACTCTCCTGCCACCCAAGGCAGCAGTAAAAGTGCCACAGCCTGAAGGGTTGCAGCATCCTGAAGGGCCCCCCTGGCCCGGCATTCCAGCCCCTTTCCTGGGAAAACACTCTGTGCTAACACAGCCACCCCTCGGAACTGCCAGCTCGGGAAAGAGCGACACTGTCACTTCAGGACAAAGCCAAGCAGGGACACGAGTCCCAGGAAGGCTCCCGGAGCAAAGTGGAGGTCCCAGGAGCTCCTGGCAGGTGGCTGAGGCTGCCCGTGCCCCCAGCGGGGCACAAAGCCCCGCTCAGGCTCAGCAGCCGCAGCCCCCGGGGCTGCCACTAATGAAGCTGCCCGCCCTCCTTCCCTATTTTGTGTCCTTTTTCCCAGGTTGGAGCACCCCATCCCATCAGAGCGCACCTCCTTTGTACGGGGTAACAAATGAAGATTAATGTGTTCGTTGTAATTAATCTGCGGTGACAGAGCAGGCAGCGCCCGGCGCTGCCGCAGGAGCCAGCGCTGATAGGGCAGCTGCGGAGAGGGGACACCAAATTCAATTTGCTCCTCATTTGCATACATATGACAACCATCTGCGCTAATAGCACTGCAATGTCTCTATTAGGCTCTCTTCTGGTGTGCCAGCTCACCTAGACTCCAATTAGGCCGTTAAGAGGGAAAGCTTTAAAGCGTAAATATTTGCTGAGGGGAAGGCAGGAGGCTGCGCACAGCGCCTGCCCTTCGTGCTGCGGGCTCAGCCCTCATCCCTCCCTGCCCCAGCACGTTCGGCACTTGCTGGGGAGATGCTGAACCCCACCAGCCCCAGCCCCACGTCATCCAAAAATGCTTTAAGCCATGTGAGAAAACCCAAAAGAGCCGCAGAGAGCCGGTTGGAGATCAGTGGAGATGAGGCAGAAACGTGGGTGCGTGCCCTCCCCATGTTTTCACCCAAATTTGGGAGCTCTGACTCAAGTGTTACCCTTGCCTTGCCTTCCTCTTCTTTGCCTTGCCTTCCTCTTCTTTGCCTTGCCTTGCCTTTGTGACCCCTCTCTGCGTTCTGTCCTTGCCTTTGTGACCCCTCTGTGTTCTGTCCTTGCCTTTCTGACCTTTCTGTGTTCTGTCCTTGCCTGTCTGACCCCTCTGTGTTCTGTCCTTGCCTTTCTGCCCATCCCTTGCCCTTGTGTAGCCATTCCCTGCCTCCACTTGCCTGATCCTTTCTTCCCTGGCCTTTCCTTGCTTACCCCTCCTGTCCTTCCCTGTCCCACCAGGGCAGGTAATGCCCAGTAACTGTTCTGCCACCTTTTTATGGCATCAATCCCCAGGTGTTTTCTGTTTTGGAGGAGGCAATCCCATTTCTTTCGTGATGGGTTTACAGTTCCTCTCTTCAGCAAAGAAAATCAATTTTTATTCCACCTATTGGGTGAATTTAATTGGTGAATTTAATCCATTGCTTTTCCTAGCAGGCAGCTCTATGGGCCTGACCTGTTGAACTGTTTTAGGGTGGAAATGCAAACTCCAGGCTGCTGAGCTTTTAGTCCTGCTACCTTTCTTTCGTGAGCAGTGCCTGGTGCTGCTCAGACCGAACCCTGACTGTGATGATGAGACTGAAGATGATGAAGGACACAGCGCTGAGAAGGAAAATGAAGACACCACGGTGGTTCGATGAGTACAGATGAAGTTTTAAGGCAGTGAGAGCTTTCTCAGCCTGGCACTTCGTGAGCTCCGTTTTTGCCGGACGCTCCCAAATTTGTTGACAGACTGCGAGAGTGAAAACCCTTTTGGCGCAGAGGAATTGGGCTGTGTCCCACCCTCCGGGTGTGTCGCAAATAACAGTTTGTGCTCAGAAGGGGAAGGTCAGGGAAAACGCTGTGTCCTGACCAAGGTTATTGGAGAGCAGGGACGTTCCCAGCGCTTCGGAGCCGGGCTGGGTGTTTTTCCTCTTTGGCGAGGCGGCAGCGCTATCGTGTGGTTGTTCTGATCAGCTCTGACAGTGCCCAGGGAAAAAAAGAAAAAAAAAAAAAACAAAAAAGCGAAGGTTTTTGTGTCCCGGCACAGATCTGGGTGCATTTTCAGTCTCACACAGTCCAGTTACAAAAAAACCCAGTCAAACAAAAATAAAATTCCCGCGCGAAATGCTCGAGAATAAATGCTGGAATTCACTTTTCTTTCGCAGCCTTCAAAGTGGGTCTGTGTGAATTAAAATCAGAAATGAAAACAAGGGCCTTGGAGTTAGGTTTTGTGCCCTCAAAGGAGGCTTCGCTGCCACAACAAAAAGCTTTTCCTCCTAAAAAAAGGGGGCTTAAAAGCCTGGGAGAAGCTGGGAAGAGTGGAACAGAAACCTCCAGCACACCAATACCAGCCAAAACTGTGACCAGGCTCATTTCCAGCCCTCAGCAGGGACTTTCAGCTGTGGCAGCCTCAAAGGGTTCTGGCCTCAAAGGGACATGAGCCCATGTGGCCTCATGTCACAAAGGGGCAGAGAAATGGCACTGGCCCAGCAATTGTGATCTCACCTGCCCAAGGTCTGGCATCCTGAGGAGAGAGCCCCTGAAGGCTAGCTGGGCTGAGCTGGGCTGAGCTGGCCTTCAGGATATCTAGGCTCCTTCCACTGAGGGCCTGCCTTTTCCCAAGAATTCTTCATCCTTGACAACAGCTACAAGCGCCACCCAAACTTTTTTTGATGGCTGAAGGCGCTTTGTGAGCCATGTTTGGGGTTCCTAAATAATTTTGTTGAACTACAGTTATTTCCTTTCCCTTCAAGTGATGGGATTGGTGCTGACCTGATCTTTTTGGAGAAGATCTTTCTGGAACTTTGTCATCCAAAGATTCCCCCTCTGTTCCCGAGAGGAGCGATGGCTGCAAGGTGGAACAGCTCCTGTGAGTCCTGGAAGTACAAGAGGGAAAGGAAGGTGGCCTGAAGGCCAGAAATGAGTTTGTTTGTTGGACTTTTGGCAGAGTACAGGGGCACAGACAGCTTTCCCAAACTGCTTCCTTTACCAGTAGATGTCAGCAGGGTGTTAGGCTTTCCCTGATGTTCCTGAGTTGGTGACTGGAGCTGTTGGCCTTGGTGCTCCTGTAAAGGACTCAGCATTTGAATATGGCTTTAAGCAACAGCATTGTCACATCTCTTTTCAAACGTCGTCGTTTCCCTGCAGACACTGCCGAGGGAATGGCTCTGCCACAAAGGGCTTTTCCCCCAGAGAAGATTTGCATGGACTGGCAGCAGAGGCAGACACCTGGGCCAGGACTCTTCAACCTGGGCAATACCTGCTACATCAATGTCATCCTGCAGTGCCTGACCTACACACCCCCTCTGGCCAACTACCTGCTCTCCTACCAGCACAGCCACTCGTGTGAGTACTTTTAGGAACATCTTGTGAATCTCTTGGGCACATCCCAAGGATTCCCAGAACCTGGAATCGGGTTTAGGAGAACAGCAGCCCTTCTTTGTGGGCCCCATGAGCTTGTGCTCTTTGAGTATCAGCTAAAAGATGTTTGTCCTATCAAGGTGCACTCATCTCCAGCAGAACCCAAGCTTTTACCCCTGCAAGTTGAACTCTCTTGGCTTATTGCACAGAACACTTCTGCCAGTTTAGCCCCACTCTGAATTATGTTTTCTGTGCACTAAAATGTCCTGGGCTTGTTGGGACATCAGCAGTTTGGGAGGAAAGAAGTGGAGACTGCTCCTAGAACTTCAAGATCTCCATCAGGTTTCCTAAGATGTTTTGTTACCCTGAGAAGCTTCTGTCCCTCCCTTCCTTGCTCCCTTCCTCCTTCCCTCTCCAGGTCAGCAGCAAGGCTTCTGCATGATGTGCACCATGGAAGCACACGTCAGGAAGGTCCTGTGCTCCTCAGCCAGTGCCATCCTGCCTGGAGCTGTCCTCAGGGACCTCAAATGTGAGTTCTTTCAGGTGCTCCAGCATGTTTTGTCTTCTTTGTCCTCCCTTCCTCCAAGGGAGAGCTGCTGAATTCTTTCTCAGTCATAGGAGAAGAGTTTGAATATGGCAGGCAGGAGAACGCCTACGAGTTCCTGCGCTGCACCCTGGACGCCATGCACAGAGCTTGTCTGAGCCACCAGTAAGCACAGGCAAACTGCAAGGTTCCACCTTCCCAAAGCCACTGAGCTCCTTGGTGTGCTCCCATCAAGGCAAACTGACATCCAGACCTTACCATAAACCCTCAGAGGAGGTAACTCCCTGCCTTGTTGTTTTATTTCCAGCTCGGACGTCTCTTCACAAGAAACCACCATCATCCATCAAGTGTTTCGGGGCTTCATGAAATCCAGAGGTACGTTTCCACAACTGCCACTATTGGACACGCAAGACTCCAATAATTTCAGAAGGCTTTCTTGAATTTCCCAAGATGAAGGCTTACTTTGTTCATTTCCCCACTCATATATATGTATCATAGTTCGTAGAGAGTTCCATGATTGGTTAACAAGATCAACACCTCTCTGACTCCATTGGGTAAAGCAGAAAAACACCAAACACCAGGTGCAAGGACCTTGTTCTGAGAACATGAAAATTGTTTACAACTGGAAACAAAGTCTCAAGGACTTTGCCCTGAGACAAGCACTACTCACAACAAGCTGCTAACAAGCTTAAAATTTCTAAAACTCAGAGAAATCAGGGCCACACACAACTACTGCTTAACTTGGCTTGTCTGTGCCCTTCTGCCTGCCTGGGACAAGCAGCTGGTCCTGTGATGCCTGGCACAGGAGAACCCACGAGCACAAACCAGCACAGTCCACGAACTTCACTCAGCATTTTGATTTTCCTTCCAGTCACGTGCTTGAGCTGCCAGGCAGTTGCTGATTCCTACAAGGCCTTCCTGGATGTCTCGTTGGATATCAGAGTAAGAGGTTTGCAGCTGAGCTTCAAGACATCCCAAGGGCCCTGTAGCTTGCCAGAACCAAAGCACTTGTCTTACAAAAAACCCATAACTGCGAGCACGAGGGAGCTTGGTGGTGAGTGGGAAGGGGAGAGCACAGTGTCCTCGGTGTCCTCAGTGCCCTCAGTGTCCATAGTGTCGTTCCTTAGTGTCCTCCTGCAGAGGCCATGGCACTGGTCTCCCCGTGGTGCTAATTTTGGGCTGGATTAGCAATCATGACCCCCTCTGCACCCCTGACACATTCCCCTACTCCTTCCCTCTGCCCTCCTTCAATACCCAGCTGGCTCCCAAGCTCATAGCTAGGATTTTTCACTGCTGGTGCCCCTGTGTGGTGGCAACACAAAGAGAGCTCTTGATGACTCTGGGAGCCCCTGGGGCACGAGGGAAGTGTTCAGCATCCCACCCTCCTTCTGCCTCCCTCTGGCTCTCCTGGCTGGGTCTCCTTGTGCTCCTGGGAGGTGTTTGGGTGAGAGCGTTTCCTGCAGCTCCTCTCTCACTCCYCCAGGCAGCCTCGTCCCTCCTGGCAGTTCTGGAGGACTGTGTGACACCCAAGCAGCTGGATCAGGAGGAGTGCTTCAGATGCAGCAAGTGAGATGATTCCACACAACACAATGACACCAGGTCCTGCATGAGTGAGGGGCTGCATGGCACTGAAGTTGTCCTCTCAAGGAGGTTTAATGCAAAATAACAAGACACAACTTTTTTAATATACCTCTGAATAACCTTAAAATAGCACAAGGATGTGTGAGACAGGGGAAAGGTTGCCTGGCCTTCCTGGGGGAATCTCAGGTGCATCTCAGCACTTGGCTGTGTGCTTGGTTTCAAGGTGTAAGAAGAAAGCTGCAGCCTCCAAGAAGGTCACAGTGCATCGTGCACCCAGAGTCCTCACGCTGTGTCTGGAAAGGGCTGACCAATGGACTGGCACAAAGATCAGCAAGGTGTGTATGCAAGTGGAGTGTGACTTTCTAAAGGAGAAGATTCCCCAAAGCTCTGCCACAAGATGCTCACGTTGGGATTTTTGTGTTTCCTTTGGGAGAGGAGAATTCCCATGRGAAGACAAGCCTGGAYTCTGCTCTGACAGAGCTGCTTTGRCTGAGAACAGTTTCCTGCCACCCAAACCATTTAATGTGGCAGCTGAAAACAATTTCTGAGCCCTCTTGGTGTCTCTGCAGTTTGTGGAGTATCCTGAGTACCTGGATCTTCGGCCATACATGTCTGACACAGCTGGAGAGCCCCTGCTCTGCTCCCTCTATGCCATCGTGGTTCACAGTGGGGACACCTGTCTTGAAGGACACTTTTTGTGCTACACCAAGGTAAAGAGCAACTTCCCTCCTGACAGGGAGAAATGTGTGTTGGGAAAGACAAACTTTCCCAGCAGTGCTACTGGCAGCCAAGGTTTTTGGGGGAGGAGATCTCCTTTGGGGCTCGATTGGATTTGTTTTTGTGCACTCCTGGTTTGGCAGTTTTCTGCCTTTGGTGCTGTGGGGAAACCCTGCAGTTCCTCTCCAGAGCTGGACACCTTTCTTTGCAGGCCAGCAATGGGCTGTGGTACARGATGGATGATGAGTCTGTGGATAACTGTGACATCCAAACAGTTCTAGGGCAGCAAGCCTACTTGCTGTTTTATGCCAGGTAATCACCAGGATCATGTGGTCAGAAAACATTTCCTTATCCTGTCTCAGCCTTTCTCATCCTCCTGAGTGTTCCTGCCACAGGAGACAATTCCTTCCTGCATCCTTCAGTGCTGTCACTTCTGAGCTGCCCCACTCCAGCCCTCCCCTTTCCCTGTTGGGATTTAGGGTGCTGCCCTGTGGAAACTGCCCCTTGTCTGCTCACTGAGAGCCCCTAGGAAAGATGGGGAGGGGCTCCTTGTCAGAGAGTGTAGTGATGGGGCAAGGAGAAATTATTTTAAAGTGAAAGAGGGAAGATTTAGATTAGATATTARRCAGAAATTGTTCCCTGTGAGGCTGGTGAKGCCCTGGCAYAGGGTGCCCAGAGAAGCTGTGGCTGCCCCTGGATCCCTGGRAGTGYCCAMGGCCAGGTTRRRCAGGGCTTGGAGCARCCTGGGACAGTGGGAGGYGTCCCTGCCCATGGCATGGGGGTTGGAATGAGATTCTTTTCATCCAGATTCTAGGATTCTGTGGGCCATGGGGGGTAAAAAGACGAGGGCTTGCTCTGACAGTGGCAGACCTGGTGGGAAGACCCTCATTAAACTTACCACTGGTGACCTTGGTGAAATCTTCTCCCTGTTGCTCCAAGAAAATGACTGAATCTAAGAGAACTCTACAAGGAATGCCTGAAGCAGAGATTACTCTCTTTATCTCCAGGTGCTCGGATGTGAAAATGAGAGAAACGACAGCCTCCTCCCCAGCACCACCCTGTGCCCATTCCATCCCTGGGCAGGGAGGGGCCAGCCAGCAGCAGGCAGGGGCTCCAGCACCACGAGCTCTGCCTGGCAGGACCAAGGTGATGCACAGCCAGAGGAACTGTGCCAGGGAGAGGGCCAGGAGCAGATCCCCGCAGTGGGGCAATGATCTCTGCAGCTGGATCGTGAACAGCACCAACTACGGCCATTTAAGAGCAAGGAGAAGGAAGAGAAGCAGTCCTTTAGGCCTTGACTGTTCTCCCAGGAATGCCACAGCTCCGGGGCCCTCCAGCAGGATCTGCCAGCAGGCAGCTGAACCAAGCCTTGCTTGGGTGCAGAGAGAGCTGGGCAGATCCTCACGGCAGGGTTATGGTCTCTGGAGCCAGTTTGTGGAGATCACGAACTCCTACCAGCCAGTGAGGAGGGCTGAGCAGCCCAGAGACGCCTGGCAGACACACACACAGCCTGGGTGATGCAGCAGCTCAGCATCTGAACCCAACACAGCCCCACCTGTCTGGGATCAACGGGAGGAAAAGCCAAAGCCAGAATTAAAACCCCTCGTTGGCCTGTGGGGGACCAGATCTATGTTTTGTCTCAGACATTCTGATTGTTACATGTTTGAGCTGAGGCATTAGAACAGGCTTCCAACACTGAGTGATGGCACTGAGATTATGGGTGTGTGGTTTGTAGAAATGTGTGATCTCACAGGGTGAAAAACATGGATTTAAGACTTTATTATATAGCAATGTGTGTGAGCCAAGATGGAGGATTTGGGGTGTTGTCTGAATCCTTCTTTTCACCTTCTTCTTCCTTCTTCTTCATGGGTTTGGATGGTTTTCTGTAACTGTGTGAAAAAGGTCCCCAATGCAGCCCTTTAGTGGCCATCATTGGGTCAGAAACATCAATAATAGAGGTGTCATCTGGTTATTGGGTAAAGAGTGCTTAAAAGATCTTGGCAAAGTTGGTAGTGGCCATTTTTGCCACATTTTTCTAGCAGCTGGTCAGAGCTCATGGAGGTTATGATACAAGCAGTAAACCAAACCCTGTCTGAGGTGGCACTTTAATTTCTGCAGAGTGTGACCAAGCAAGAAAGAACAGGGGTTTCGTTGTTTTTTACATTCTTTTTTTAACTGGGAAAATGGCCAAATTGCCTGAAAAGAAGGCTTTGGAGAGGAAAAACCCTGCTTGGAACTCACAAAAAGAGAAGCTGTGAACTAAAACTTTCTTTGGACACTAAAAATGAGACTTTGTAGCCTAAAAGGAGCTGATAAGGAAGCCAGAACTAAGACCTTGGGAAGGAAACATGAGGTTTAGGACCATCTCAATGCAGATTGGTAGTCCAGGCAGGTTTGCTGTCCAGTAAATGAGGGTTTGGACCCAAAAGAGGAAACTGTGCTCTAAAAAAAGCAACAGCTAATATAAGAGAGGTTGGGAGCCCAAAAATTAAGATTTTGGCCCCAAAATGGTGGCTTTAGGCATGAAAAAAAAATTAATAGGTGAGATGCAAATGCCCTTGTGGACCCTGCAATGAAGGTGAACCTCTCTGGTCCCAAGAAATGAAGCTTTGGTGCTGACTAGAGGGCTTTAGGCACTCCAGTGGAAACTTTAAATAGTAAATGAGGGCTTTGGACCTTCCAAAAGAAAGTTTGGGTCTTAAAAAGAGGGCTTGGGGCCCTAAAAATTGAGCTTTGAAAGCAGAGAGTTTAAAGTTAGGCTTTATGCCTTCAAAGGATGCTTTGTTGCCACAATTTAAAGCTTTGCCCCTAAAAAGAGACGCTCTTTGGGACCCCTGGAGCCTCTTTTTCCCTCTGCCTCCCTCACTCAGGATGCTCTGCAGTCCCTCCCTGCGTTCTCCCTCTCGCCGTGGGGGCAGCAGCTCTGTACCCCAACATCCCCGGGATGTTCTGGTCCCCTTTAAGGGCTCCTGGCCAGCACTGGCCCCACGCCCCGAGCCTGACAGGCATCCCCAGCTGCTCCAGCATGGAGGAGACGTGAGTGCACCGGGATCCCTGGGGCTTTCCCCCCCAGCACCGGCACCCCCTGAGCCCCGTGTTCCCGCAGGGTGCCCTCGCTGGAGCGCTACGAGGCGGCGATGGTGCTGAGCGGGGCGGGGGATGCGCTGGGGTACCGGGCGGCCCGCTGGGAGTACTGCAAATCGGGACCCCAGATCCACGCCGAGCTGGCCGAGCTCGGGGGGCTGGCAGCCATCCGCCTGGAGCCCCCCGAGTGGCCCGTCAGCGACGACACCGTCCTGCACCTGGCCACCGCCGAGGGGCTGGCCACAGGTGAGGGGACGCTGCGACACCGCGCTGGCAGCAAGGGAGGGGTCCCCGGGGTTGGGCTGGCACTGGAGGGGGGTCTGTCCCCTCTGTTGTGTTCCTTGGGCTGCGTGGGTTGGTGTCTTGGGGTATCCCCTTAGCCCTGGGATATGCGGGGAGCCCCCATTGCATCCCTGACTCAAACTGGAGGATTGCTGGGAGGAGCTTTTGGGGGTCTTGTCCAGCTCTGGAATGGGCATCTTCATTCCACTTACCCCCACCTTTTAGGGGTTTCCAGAGAGGCTCAGGGGGATGTGTATGCTCG
This sequence comes from Alauda arvensis, assembly GCA_902810485.1. Taxonomy (NCBI): domain Eukaryota; kingdom Metazoa; phylum Chordata; class Aves; order Passeriformes; family Alaudidae; genus Alauda; species Alauda arvensis. The sequence goes on from CADDXX010000754.1 coordinate 311,828, forward strand.
TTTTCTCTGGATGGGGTCTCTGTGTCTGTGTCTGTGTGTTTTTCCTCATTTATGTGCCCTTTCCTCCCATATTGGGTGCTGGACACGGGGACATTTCCCCCTCCCACTTTGGAACCTGACAAGGTACCGCTTTCTCACCCAGTTTGAAGTGCTCAGGATTCCCTATTTCTCCACTTGTCCAGTTCCCCTCCAGTTTTGGGGGGTCTGTGGGGCAGTGTTCCCTTTCCCCCTCAGTCTGGAGTGCTCAGGGGGATTCCCCATTTCTCCACGAAACTTGTCCTACTTCCCATCCAGTTTTGGGGCAGTGTTCCCTTTCCCCTCATTTTTGGAGGTGGTGCAATGGGGGTCTCCTCCTCCCCTTTCAGTTCTGGGGGGTGCATGGGGGCTCTCCCTGCCAGCCTGGATAACCTCGGTGGGTTTTCCCGGCCCTGCACAGGCCTGGAGGGGGAACCCCTCCTGCAGGAGCTGGCTCGCCGCTATGTGGCCGCCATGGGGGACATGGAGGGACGCAAGCCCGGACCCAGCAGCATCCTAGGTGAGCATGGCCCAAGGATCCGGGGAGAGGTGGGGAGGGGCTCAGGGAGCCTCACGTCCCCCTGTCCTGCCAGGCACCTCCCAGCTGCGGCCGGGGGAGCCCGAGGGATACCGCATCCCCTTCAACCCCCGCGGCACCGGCTGCGGGGCCGCCATGCGCAGCCTGGCCATCGGCCTCAGGTGGGCACGGGGACACCTGGGCACACCTGGGGACACCTGGGCACACCTGGGGATACCTGGGGACGGGGATGTAGGGATCAGAGCTGGGGGGGGGGTGGGGACAGGGATGTGGGGGTGTTAGAATGGGTGGAAGAGGGGGCATTGGGATGCTACACAGGGACACGGGGAGGGACGGGGGGACGCGGGATGGGGATAAGGGGGTGTCAGAGGTGGGGGAGTGGGGACATGAGGATGTTTGGGCTGCCGAAATGGGGGTGTCAGAGCTGGGGATGTTGAAGGGATGGGAGTATGGTAAGAAGGACATGAGGATGTCAGAGGGAGAGGAATGGGGACACAGAGTGGRGTGGGGACATGGAGTTACAGAGGTCCAGGGCTTGGGGAKATGTGGTGCWGGAGCTGRGAGGTTGGGGACARAGAACATGGGGACAGCAATAGGGARGAGGGACACAGGTCACAGAGYAGCTGAGASTGGGACRTGGAARTGAYGGGACTAGGAGAATGRGYACAGCAGGGACAAGGWYAGCAGGGAYAAGGGTGGTGGTATGGGAATGGGGACGAGCAGGAAATACAGGAGCAGGGGAGCGGGGACTGCTCTGATGCCAGTGCAGGTACCCACATGCCTCGGAGCTGCCGACTCTGATCCGGGTGAGCATCGAGAGCGGGCGCATGACCCACCACCACCCCACTGGTGAGTGCCAGACCGGCAGGGGAGGGACAGGAGGGGGCAGCAGAACCCTCCTGAACTCCCTGTCCCCGCAGGGTACCTTGGAGCACTGGCGGTGGCCCTCTTTGGGGCACTGGGGGCTCGGGGTGAACCCCCAGAGCGCTGGGGGGCTGAGCTGCTGCGGGTCCTGCCCCTGGCATGGGACTACGTGAAGGGCACCGGGGTGGCCGTGGAGGACAATGCTGCTGCCTGGCCGTTCTTTGGGGAGGCGTGGCACCGGTGAGGGGGCACTGTGGGGGTTCTGGGGGGAACTGGGAGCACAGGGCGGGGCTGGGAAGGATACTGAGAAGGGCTCAGGGGTCCATTAGTGCTCCTGGTGCCAGCCAGGCTCTCTGCCAGTCCCGGCAGTGCATCGCAGTGGTGTCACTGGTGGCACGGCTGACCCTGATGCCCAGTGTGTCCGCAGGGCTGCACCCAGTGTGCCCCGTGTCCCTGCCAGAGATGCCATCCTCGGGGACAGTGGCCTCTGTGTCCCTGGGGCATTGGGTTTTCTTGGTTTTACTGGTGTTCCCATTGCATCCAGTGCCTTGCTACCCCCAGGTTTCTTGATTGTCCCCAGTATCCCCACAGCTGTCTGCTGTCACACTGGTGACACCACTGTCCCCAGTGACCTCAACGTCTCTGCAGGTACCTGGACTCCCGAGGGCTCCTGGAAGGCCGTGGCCCGCCGCGGGTGCCCTCCCTGCCATCCCCGGCCGAGCGGGACGCCGAGTACCTCGGCTGGGCGCTGGAGGGGTGGCCGGGGCGCAGCGGCCACGACGCACCCATGGTGGCCCTGGAGGCCGTGCTGGCAGCGGGCGGCAGCTGGGAGGAGCTGTGTGCCAGGGCGGTGCTGCACGGAGGGGACAGCGATTCCACGGGCACCATCGCCGCGGGCTGCTGGGGGCTGCGGGCGGGGCTGGCGTCCGTGCCCCCGGGGCTGCACCGGCACCTCGAGTACCGCGGGCGGCTGCACGATGCTGCTCAGCGCCTCCATCAGCTGGCCTGGGGGGGACGATGAGTGCCCTTCTGTCCCTGCTGTCACCTGTGTCACTTGCTGTGCCTCTCCACGGAAAGCTCCTGGGGGTTGCCAGGGCACAGCAGAGACCAGCACAGAGGGGTTTGGGAGACCCTTGGGTGAAGCAGAGCCCTTCAGGGTGTGCTGGGGTGCAAGGCGAGCCCAAGGGAGGCCACCACAGCTGTGTCCAGTTGTCCAGTGCTCCCCAGGCAGAGAGGCCAGGACCCGGCCAAGGAGCCTCGGTCACCCCCGCAGTAAAAAACGTCTCCTCCCGAGTCACTCTGGGTTGTGGATTTGTGCCCTGCACCTCTCGTCCTGCCTCTGCCGGTGCTTAAAGCCAAAAGCGCTGCTCTTCAGATTCAGCCCCAAAGATTTTCAAGTGCAAGCCTTTATTTTATAGAATTCAATCCTCAAAAATAAGGAAAACAGCACCAATTTTAAATCACCAAAGCCTACGCTTGGAAGACCAAGGGAGTCAATTTAAGGTCCAAACTGACATTGTTATGCTACAAAACCACCATTTATACATTCCAAGGTTTATTTTTTTAAAGATCACAGATTAATTTAGAGGGCCCAGAGTGTCATTATGAWGGCCCCACGTTTGATCTGGGGTACTGACAATGCAATCAGTGTCACAGACACGGACAGTCCTGCCTGAGAGGGGCGGCTGAAGTCCCAGGGGCAGTGCAGGGATGTGCTGAGGGTGCTGTTATTTACTCTCCTCCCCCGTATTTTGTGGGGGCCAACCTCCTGCAACATTCTGAGGGAGCATCTGGAGCCTTTGGGGCTGCCCCTTCCAGCCACTTCAGGGGGAAACTTTGTAATTTGGGGAGGATCCTCCCAAACATCGGGGTCCTCTAGTGGAGTTCAGGGGCCTCTAGGGGCGTGCCCCAGTCTCTCATTGGATAATAAAAAGAGGTTCGAGGTTCAGTTGCTCCGCAACCTGTCGGTGCCCTCCTCCGCTGTCTCCGGTCCTGTCCTCCCCCCATATCCAGCCCGGACCCTCTGCCCCAGGCGCAGGAACCCGTCCTGTTCCGTGTCCCCCCTCAGAGCGGGACGCAGCCACCATCAATGACAGCCGGGCCCCTTCACCGAGCAAGAGAAGGGGCGGGGCCTGCCGCAAGGAGGCGTGGCCCCATCGCGTCCCCAAAACTGAGTGACAGCTACAATGACCAATGGCACAGAGGAATTGGGAAGCAGGCTTCGCCTGTCAACCAATGGCAGCGGGAGGCTGGCGGGCAGSGCAGAGCGGCTAACGGCATTRCGRTGACGGRCGGYGCRGASAGCCAATGGRRGGRGAGAGGYGCGGCGGGGCCAGCCAATGGGRTGGCGCGGGCSMCGGSGGGGCGGGGCTCGGCTGAGGCGCGGAGGATCGCGGCGGGCGGTGAGCCTCCCCCGATGCGGCAGGGTCGCTCCCGGTATCTGTCRCCTGAGCATAACCGCGGGTCCGGGCCACCCCCAGCTCCCTTCCCTCGGTACCCCCAGAACAGGCCCCCGAAGCCCCTGGGATCCCCGCTGCTCCCCAGGCAGCAGGCCCAAGCCCATGGCTCTCCCCTTGTTCCTGTGTATTCTCTCCACCCCTTTAAACTGCGCCCGCCCCCAGCGGAGCCCAAGTCAACAAAAGCCCTAAGGTCTTCTCTGCTCGCCACTCGGAGTGTTGTGGGCTCCCTTTCTTACCCCGTCAGTGCGCGCCTATAAATTCTGCACTCACCAGCCCAGAACCCACCCCAGCGCACCTGTCCCGAGCCCCTCCCAGCGCCCTTCCCGCTTTCTGGGGGTGCCCTCAGTACTGCTGGGGTGCCCGTGTGTGTCACGGCTGCCCTGTGCCCACACAGAGCCCCTGGCGCCATGGGGGAGCCGCGGTTCGTGCAGGCCGAGTGCGCGTTCCGGCCCGGGGCACACACGGTGCGCCTGACCCTGAGCCGCAGCACCGTGCGGGTGGAGGTGGAGGCTCACGGCACCGCCGACCTGTGGAGGGCCGAGTTCGATGCCGCCTGTGAGTGTCGGGGGGAGCCTGGGGAGGGATGAGGGGGTCTCCCGCCGCTGATGGAAATGCCGCCCCTTCCTCGCAGTCATCGAGGACCTGACGCGCAAGACGGGGAATTTCAAGCAGTTCGGCATTTTCTGCAGCATGCTGGAGTCGGCACTGACACAGGTGTGGCGGCGATGCTCCCACACACGGCGTTTTGGGGGTACCTGGGGTGGGGTTGTGTGTCCCACCGAGCCTTCCCGCTTTTCAAACTTTCTGCAGAGCAGCGACTCCGTCAGCCTGGAGCTACTCACCTACACCGACTTGGAGACCCTGCACAGCCGGAAAGTGGGGACAAGCACCCGGCCTCCCCCTTCCGCCTCTTCCCCCCTCAACGCCAAGCGCTACCTCATCCTCGTCTACTCTGTGGAGTTCGATAGGTGACCGGGGACAACCAGGCAGGGGTCACGGGGGAGTGACTCCGGCCTCACCTCCTCCACGTGCTCCCCTCCAGGATCCATTACCCGCTGCCGCTGCCCTACGCGGGGCGGCCGGACCTGGCGGCTCTGGTGCGGGAGCTGCAGGAGCAGCTGGGGCAGCTCCGGGCACGGCGCCTGCAGGAGACTCAGCACCTGCGGGACGCGTGAGTGGCGCCGGTGACATCCGGAAGGGTTGGGGGGGTTCCTGTCTCACAGGGTGAGGGAGGAACGCCCAGACCATCCCCTGCCATCCCCTCCAGGCTGTGGCAGGCGCTGGAGGAGAAGCGGGCGGCAGAGGCTCGGCACCAGCGCGAGTACCGGCAGCTGGCTGCAGAGGTGGGCTGGGAGGGATGGGAGCTGCTCTTGGTGGGGACAGGCGCTGCCAGATGCACAGTGAACATTTTCTCCTCCCTCGCAGCTGACCCAGACAAAGGCGTCGGAGCAGAAGCTGCAGCAGCGGGTGAAGAACCTGACAGCTGAACTGGCCTCCTACAGGAGGGGGTGAGGCCGGGGTGAAACCCTGCAGGAGGAACCTCACGGCCATGGGGTGTTCCCTGTCACCCCCTGATGGTACTGGTCTTCTTGGCAGCCGCCAGAAATCTGCCAGCCCGGCGCCACGCCCCCAGGAGAAACGCTCAGCGTCCCTGGAGAGCCACAGGAGCAGCCGGGGCCAGCCCTCCCCGAAGTCCCTGTCGCCTGCAGGTATGGGACATTTGGGGACACGCACCCAGGAGTGGAGACAGGACACGGCTCGCCCCCTCCTCACCCTGACCCCCTCCTCTGCCTCCCTCTGCCAGGCTCCCGCCAACCACGCTTCGACCCCACTGCCTTTGTCAGGGCCCGGCAGCGCCGGCAGAAGGAAGCTGAGCTCAGAAAGTAAGCGGTGGTGACTGAGCTTGTCACCAGCCCTCCCTGGGACTTGGGGGGGTTCTCCTCCCCCCTTCAGCCCCATGTTCCCCCTCACCACCATCTCCCTTGGGTGCAGCCAGCGGCGGGGAGTGGCTTCTGGCAGCACCAGCCCTGTGAGGAGCCACAGGCGCAGCTCGTCTGGTGAGTGGGGAACATGAGGGCTGGGGGTGCACCCACAGCGTGCTGGGGCTCCTTCCTTCACTTCCCCCCATCCCCATTTCTCCTTGCAGCTGAAAGCTCCCGGAGCTGGCGTTTGGGAGGGAGCTCTGGCAGCAAAGCCAGTGAGCATCCCGAGCCTGTGCCCTGCAGGTAATGCTGGGGTTGGGCAGGGTGCTTGGGCATCCCTTCTAGCCCCCTTTAACCTCCCCACCTTGGGCAGGGACAGGAGAGGGACCCGTACACGGAGACCCCTGAATACCTCATCCTGCAATGGCCCCTGTATGGTGAGTGCCCCTTTGGGGTTCCCCCACCCCTCTTCATCCCAAAGCAGGGTGACCAGGAGCTCACTGGTGACCCCCAACCTCCCCCCCAGGTGTCTCGCCCAGCTGCCAGCCACAAGCTGCCTGTGTGCAGGACTGGTGGCAAGCGCCCTGGTAAAGGTGAGGCCCCTTCTGAGCCCCAAGATATTGGATACCCCAATCCAGGCCTTTGTTAACCTTTTTTTTTCTGCACTGGTCTCTGCAGAGAACCGTTCCAAGGAGCCCTCAGCTGAGCTGGCTGAGATCGATGCCCGGCTGCAGGCTCTGCAGGAGTACATGGACAGCCTCAACACCCACTTGTGACCCCCTCTCCCTGTGTCCTCAGGGGGTGACAGTGGTCCTGAGGGACAGGTGTCCCCCCAAATAAACCCTTGTATGGCCCCAGAGTGTGTCTTTCTTGGAATGGGGGTGGTGTCCCACAAGAGGAACATGGAGCCTGGGGCACCAGGGACATCACAAGAGGGTGACAGTGCCCGGGGACATGTGAGATAGAGCCCAGGCCACCAGTCTTGTCCTCTGGGCTACCAGTGAACTCAAAGGCCACTGCAATGTGACACCAGCACCCTAGGGTGTCCCTGTCCCTCCTCCTGCAACACTACTGTCCTCACAGCACTGGCCAAGCTCCCCACTATGGCTCTGACACCACCATGACTTTATTCAGTTCCATGTCACATAAAACAGTGGCATTTGGGGGTCATGAGCCAGCACCAGGCTGCAGTTCAGAGATGGTGGCAGCCGGCCAGGGGACCAGCAAGTGATGTCACCAAAGCATGCAGGTCCTGGGGCACCAGGCTGGTGGTCTCTGTGCCAAAGCCACTGTTCAGTGTCACTGTGGCTACACTGGTGATGATGCCACCGTGGTGAGGCATTCCTCAGGGTCAATGTGGGGTGCTGCAAACGTGGCTCGATGCCACCACAACTCCACCCTCGGCAGGATGCTGCACTGATGATCCTGACGGTGACCACCTCTCCGTGGCAGATGCGGTCCTGGCGATGCCGAGGCCAGCAGCGATGCTGGCAGCTGCCCGCAGATGTCTGCCAGGTGTCGGTGCCGCAGCGGGGCTGCTGCAGGCGGTGCCACACGGCGCTGCGGGTCAGAGCTGCCCGCGGATGTCGGGCAGGAGGTGACACGCTGTGACGATGTCGATGGTGTCGGCCACGGCGCGCAGATCACGGCGGGCCAGGCGCAGGCAGTGCGCGGCTGCGGCGGCGGTCACCTGCGCCCGGCTCAGCGCTCCCCCGAGCCCGCCCAGGCTCCGGGCGGCGCTGCCGTAGCTCTGCCGAAGGGCGCTGCCCACCGCGCCCCGCAGCCGGCCCGTGCCCTCCCGCAGCCGCTGCTGCAGCAGCGAGGGGCCGCCCCCCCACACGGCCGCCGGCTCCTCCGCCAGCACCGGCGGCGTCTTCGGCCTCTGCTCCGCCTCCTCCTCCTCCTCTTCTTCTTCTTCCGTCTCGGAGGCTTCGCCCGGCACCTTCAGCCCGGCTCCGGGCACCTCCACTGCCGTCCCCACCAGCAGCTCGGGCTCCGAGTCGCTCTCGGAGGCTTCGCCCGGCACCACCCGGGGTGGGCGGGGGGCGGCCATGACCTGGAGGGGGACACGGGGAGCGTCAGGAGGGCAGCACCCAGGGGGGATCCGGGCTCATCCCTGCGGAATCCCTTCCCCTGTGCCCCCTGTGCGCACACCCCAAAAACCCGCGCGGATCCCCCGGCAATCCCGGGGCTCTCCCAGCCCCACGGCCCCGGCAGTGACCCCCGATCCCCACAGAGTGGTCTCCCCGCTCCCGGGGCTCTCCTGTCCCCACGGCCCCAGCAGTGATCCCCGATCCCGGAGGATGCTCCCATAGCCCCGACAGTGACCCCCGATCCCCACACCGGGTTCCCCCGCTCCCGGGGCTCTCCTATCCCCACGGCCCCGGCAGTGACCCCCGATCCCGGGGGATGCTCCCATGGCCCCGGCACTGATCCCCGATCCCCACTCCGGGGTCCCCCCGCTCCCGGGGCTCTCCCACCTCCGGGCCGCCACCGCCGCGCGTCACATGACGCGCTACCCACGTGACCGTACCCGGAAGTGCCACACTCAACATGGCGGGCCGCGCGCTGCGGCCGATTTGATTAAATTCCTTTGATTAGGGAAACTTTCCCTGAGTGTAGCTTCTATAAATAGCGTCTTGATTAATTCTTGTGGGCCTTAGCAAAGTATGGGGTGTTAAAAATGCCTTTAACTCAAAGAATGGCGCCAAAMCAATTCGTTCCGTGCTGTTGTATCSCACACCCKCRGGCTGGCCTCTGCAAGAACCAGAGCAAGAAACAATTAGAGAATAATTTATTGACTCTTCGTTATCAGGGACTGTGAAACAACAGCATGAAACCACAAGAAATACAGTGTATTGACCTAATGTACAGGGTGCCATGCAGACAAGTCAGGGGTTAAAACCAAACAAAAGAGTTCCTGGAGCCAAACAAAAGAGCTCTTGTAACATAAAAAAAAAGGAATTAATAACGTATAAACTCATTAATATGTATGTACGCCACTAATGTAATAGTATATAGACAATTTTGTTTTAAAACTAAGAGTGGTTTTGTAGCCAATAGCCAGAAACACCCCAGCACTGGGCATTGTCCCTTTATATCCCCTTGTTAAATTCTTAAAAATTCTAAAATAAACTTTTGTTTTTCACATCGGGCACCCCCAATCCCACAGCAGCCTCACCTCGTGCAGCACCCTCTAACTAACGGCACCCCACATCCCCCCAGCCCCACAAAGAAAACATCAAAGAGCATCCATCCCATGCCATGCACACCACTTTTGGCCAATGTGAAATGTCAGAAATGCAGGGCATTTTTATTTAATTTTAATTTTAATTTTTATTTTTATTTTTATTTTTATTTATTTTTCTTTTTCTTTTTACTTTTATTTTTATTTTTATTTTTATTTTTATTTTCCTTTGGAAGTGCATGCTGATGCTCCCCAACAGCCACCTGGGAGCACAGGATGGCAGCTCAGGTGTCCAGCACTGAGCTCCTGCAGCAGCTCTGAGTGATGCCTGCTCAGAGCCCTGGCCCTGGCACATTCATTTTTCATTTCTAGTGCTGAACTGCCATCATTTCAAGTGGCAACTCCTTCATGCTTGGGTTTGAAGACCTGTTGTGGTGTTTGCACAAATGTTTTGCTGTGCAAAGTCACCTGGAGGCAAATCCCAAGGAACTGGGACATCCTGAACAAGGGAACACAAGGCAGGAGCAGAGGTGGTTCTTTGCACAGGTGGATTCATACTCAGAGCTCTCCTGTGAGTGCCCAGGCTGTGGGTGGATAGGTCAGGCATGCAGATCACTCTATATTTACCCTGGCAGTGCCTCTGTCCCCAGCCCATACATAGCCAGCCTCATCCAGGGCAGGCAGCCTCCACAAATGCTCTGGGGAAGTGCAAAAGGAGCTTCATTAAAGCCTTAATGCAAAGGTTGGCAAAAGCACAGCAGAATGCTCTCTCTGCATCTGGAATAGCCATGGTGAGTGAGTGTATTTTCTCTGTCTTTTGGAACAGAAATGACTTCTATTTTGAGTTTTATCTGAAATTTGGATTAAAAGCTTTTTCTCTGCTTGCTAATAATAGCAATGTAATTAAATGTAATTAAATTAAATTTTAATTGGTGTAATTAAAAGTTCAGTGTTTATTTTATGTTTTGCCTCAAGGCATAATAGAATATACATACATTTATAAATATAGATTTTTTTACTATGGTCTTGCCAACATACAGTAATTTTGCATAAAAGGAATCCATTTTTGCCTAGACCATGCAAAAATGAGGAAAACAGACAAAGAAACAATATCACCCTGTTTATTAAAAAACAATATTATACCATTGATTGGAAAAGAACCTTCCTACTTCTTCAACTTGCTGCCTTGGCATGCTGATCACTGGATTTTCTAGATAAGAAAACATTGCTTTTTTGATAGGAATAATTGAAAAATAATGAATGTGTATTGTGATTAATTGTGATTAATTGTGATTCCTGTGCTCTCACGTGCTCCTTTGTTTCCCACAGCCATGGGTCTCTTCTCTCTGCTTGCTCTCCCACTGCTTCTCCTGGGGATCAGTGGAGTTATTTATATTTACCAGTCAGTCAGGTGGCTGCTGTCCAAGTCAGCAGTGCAGAACAAGGTGGTGGTGATCACAGATGCCATCTCTGGGCTGGGCAAGGGTGAGTTGTCTCATTTCTTCTCATTGTCAGGGAACAGAGTGACCCTCAGCATGCACACACTGCCTTGGGTGCATTCAGAGCTGGCTGCATGAAGCAGAAATTAATAAATGTATTTACAAGCAAATCTTGTGATTTTAAAGTGCATTATTTTTAGCCTCAGCCACGGGAAGTGTTGGTGAACCAGCAGGAGCTGCAGAGCTTTGTATTTATTTAACTCAATGGAAGGAGAGGCTTGACAAGAACACTGAGAGCTATTTTTAGCACGTTGCTACTGTAAGATCTCATTACCCAGGCTGTCAGTGCAGGCTGGCTGCACAAACAGGTGTCACCTCACTTTTTACATGTCCCTTTTCAGCCTTTAGAGGCTTCAACACTTCAACAACTGCTTCTTGTGAACAGCACTGCTCACCCCTCTGTCCTTGTTTGCATCCCTTCCCTCTCCATCACCCMAATTWCTCCTGTTCCTTTGRCATCCCCAGTGCAGTCAGAGGATAAGGGAGGTGCCTTGGAGGGGCTCCCTAGAACAGAGGCTGGACAGAGTTCAGGGAATAAAGTGGGTGTTTATTAAAGGCCTTTAATTTCATTATCCTAAATACACCTATGACCAGTATCCCATGGGTTGACACCAGGATGTTCTTTGCAGGCTTGAAAGATCCCAAATAATGCAGAATTAACTTTCCACTCAGGCCTGTGTGATGGCCATTCATTCCAAGCTTTACAATGCCAGCTGTGTGGCTGTGGGCTCTGAGGAAACAGCCAGATTYTTTCCCTAMGTGCCAGRATTTCYRGACTAAAAGTGGCATTCATCAAAGYTAAAAAWGAGAAACAAATCTGTGATGATTGAAGATGTTTTCAGTGGTTTGTGGTTGTTATTGAAACCTAGTTCCTGTTTCTCTTGAGTGCTGTAACTCAGAAAAGTACAGAGAAGTTCTAGAGGAGAACATCTTTGGTTTCCCTTCTTCACCTTTATTGCTGTTCACATTGAAGTCTTTTTATCTTTTTTTTATCTTTTTTTTCCTCACAAGATTGCCTCAACTCTTGTTTATAGGGAAAATACTGCTATAATTGTTCTGGCAAACACTCTTTTGGGCATTAAATTAAAAATCTTTCTCACTTGTGTACTATCACAAGTCAATGCTTTCATTTTTCCTCATATTATTTCAAAAGGAATGAATTTTAAAGCATGATTTCAACACCCTTAGCAAAACCAGCATCCCACTTCCAGCAAAACAAACAAAATCAGTTTGCCACTACTGTAATAATTTTTTTTAATGTATTTCTCCCCTAGAATGCTCTCGTGTGTTCCATGCAGGAGGAGCAAGGCTTGTGCTGTGTGGCAGGACATGGGAAAAGTTGGAAGCTTTGTATGATGCCCTAATCAGTGTGACAGACCCCAGCACGGTAGGTGTTCACAGCCTGGCATAAACCTTGCTCAGGGACAGAATCTCAGTTTAGATCCAGTTAAACAATGTGCAAGAAATGTGATTTGCTGTCAGTGCTGGCCTTGGTCACCCAGGTAATCACACCAGAGCAGAGACACAGAGAAAGAAACTCCTCTGAAGGTCTTTGGACCATGGCAGGGACACCTCCCACTGTCCCAGGCTGCTCCAAGCCCTGTCCAGCCTGGCCTTGGACACCTCCAAAGATCCAGGGGCAGCCCCAGCTGCTCTGGGCCCCCTGTGCCAGGGCATCTCCTCCCTTCCAGGGAAGGATTTTCCCCCAATATCCCATCTAACCCTGTCCTCTGGCAGTGGGAAGCCATTCCTGTGTCCTGTCCCTCCATCCCTTGTCCCCAGTCCCTCTCCAGCTCTCCTGGAGCTCCTTTAGGCCCTGGAAGGAGAATTAAAGTCCCCCAGAGCCTTCTCCAGGCTGAACAACCCCAGCTCTCTTTGCTGAACTATCTTCTTTCTAGACTGAGTTAAAATAAAATCTTATGTATGACAAAAACCACTTCAAGTATCAAGGGAAATTGGAGAAGACAAAGACACAGACATCTGAGAAGACAAAGACA
>CADDXX010000755.1:0-11102 GCA_902810485.1 Alauda arvensis
CTTTCCCCTTCACAATCCCATTTACCCTTTTTCAAAGGTATCTTGTGGTTTAATCTGGAAACTTTCTATCTAAATGGGTCATCTTGGCCCATTTCCTTTAATTTAATACTCTCTAATCCCCTCCCAAATTGGTTCCCCCCAGTTTTCCCTCAGTCAAAAATTGTTCACCTCTACTTTTAAGGCATTTTTAAGGCCATATTAACTGCACATACATGGAATAAATCAAAGCTGCTACTGCTCTGCTGGGAGGTGGCAGCAGAAAACTGCACAGGGGCAGRACATGACTGAAATCAAGCAGAAACACAGGAAATTCAAGCTATGCAATTCCCATTTCTGGCAAAATTCTGACAGAATTTCTGGCARAAGCCTGCCACAAAGCTGTGAGATGTCCTTGTGCTCACTCAGAGCCCAGAGGAGCTCTGAGCTCACCCAGCAAATTCTGAATTAGCAGGATAACAAAGATGCCCAGGGTGATGTGGCCTYACCTCCAGGCTTTTCTCCTGCTCTGAACCAGATCTTTACAAATTCCAAGCAGTGATTTTGATACTGAAATCCAACATTTACTTCCAGCTCAAAGGAAGAAGAGGAGGTGGCTCCAGGGACTGGCAGCAAAGTAGGAAACCACCAGTTTTGAACAGAACATTCAGCCACCAGCAATAGAAAATCACTAATTAATGGCTTTTTGAAACCCACTGGAGTTTGGTTTCCAACACTAAATCCCTGGCAATCCAACAACCAAAATGTTGGTTTCCAACATTATATCACAGTATTTTTTGCTGTGACTCCTCCTACAGAAGGCTGTGACTGCACTGCCACTGTCCAAGGAYAAATCTTCATCCTTGGAATGATCCATTTGGGGAAATGTGAGGCATTTCCAGCAGCCCAGTTCCTTGCTACCTACCCTGTAGAAAAGGTTTCTTTTTCCAGCTGAGTCTGACAAAAGGGATAACCTGAAATCAAGAGGTCAAAGTATCTCAGGAATCTGCAGGGGATGAGCCTTTGGCTGTGCCTGTACCAGGGATATTGGGAACAGCAACACAGGACTGGCCAGTGGGAGATGAGTGACATCTCTGGATGTGTTTAAAAAAAGACTGGATGTGGCACTGGGTGCCATGATCTAGTTGAGGTGTTAGAACATGGGTTGGACTCGATGATCTTAAAGGTCTCTTCCAACCTAGAATTTCTGTGATTCTGTGATTCAAGCCCTTCCCTTCAGCCTGACAAGCTTCAAAATTTGGATTTATTTGCATATTATTGAAGAAACAGCATGGAAACCAATTAAATTGAAAATACATGACAGAAGTAATTCAAAGGAACAAACTGATTTCAAATTCCACAAGGAGATCTGGACAACTTCAGCTGGCACTGGGGTTCAGGATACTTGGGTTGCTTGGACCAACACATCCAGCATCAGGGTCAGGTGAGGTGCCCCAGGTTTTGTGTCTCTGCAAGAGGCCACTAAATTGAAGATGCCTCATCATTTTCAGCAAATCCAGAGTGGTGTTCAACTCTTTATCCCTCTCATTTGTTCAGTTGCTGTATGGAGACCTCTCCTTTAATTTTTTTTCTCTGGTCAAAACTGATTTTCTAAGAACTGCATCATTTTCCTTCTGTTCCAGTGACAGAAATGCAGAAGCACAAACAATACCTGAGCCAGACCAAGTGAGGATTTCAGTGTCACTACTCCCTGATTTAAATGCCCAGTTATTTTACTATTCCTGGTTTAAATGTTYCACTAAACCAGTGAAAACTCTCCAYCTCAGCCAACTGCTCATAATCACTGCAACCATTTCTCTGCTCTTTTGAGGCAATTTAACAGAAGAACAGCACAAAATTAACTGTTGTGAGTTCCTTCAGCTTGTACTTACACTACTGGAAAAGTTCTGAGCATACTTTACATGAGGATGGGACGTTACAAAGCCTCTTGAGGATCTTCAGTGTTATTCACCATTCTGTAAGACACAAGGAAAACATCCAAGAACATTAGAGATGCCTGGGAGAGGCAGAGAGCTCCAATCACATCATTCTGGATAATCTGTCACTAATCCAGACTCACAGGCTTCAATGCACAGGGCAGGTTCTTACAGAGARAGTTGATGTCTGGTGTTGTAATCAGTCCAGAGACAAAAATTTAAATTACAATTGATTTCTTTCGGCCACAAGTAAATGAATCCATGCAATCATTCAGCCTTATGACAGTTACCTACCCTTTTAACTCACAAAAGCTATTAAAAGGATTATTTGGCCAACATCCTCCAAGAGCTCAGGAGACAGGTACTGTGTTCTGAGGAGCAATGACCTAAGAGAAYTCCTCAGCCATCACTGCTGATGTCTTTTTCCACAAACTAACACGGCCTGAAAGTGCTCCAAAAGTCAAACTATGAACCAGGAGGGAAGAGAAAAGCAGGATGTTAYAGCCAGGCAGAGCTGGGATAGAGTATGAGTGGATACAGCAGCAGGGGATCATTTCCTCTGCTCCATCTGGAACATCAGCAATGGTGGGTTGCTAATCCATGGACAGCAATCATGGATGGGCTCTTCTCAGGGGTTAAAAATGCTCCAGATATTAGAGAATGACTCTTCCTCCCTCAAAACCTGCTGAATTTTGGAGAAGAACTGCACCTCTCCCAGATGGAGCCCACTGGGCTCACAGGGATGCAGAGGCACTGAGCTGGTCAGGCTGGGAAAGCCCTCTAAAATCACAGAATTCCAGACTGGTTTGGGTGGGAAGGGACCTTGAAGCTCATCCTGTCCCACTCCCTGCCATGGACAGAGACACCTCCCACTGTCCCAGGCTGGGTTGATCCAAGCCTCATCCAACCTGGCCTTGGACATTTCCAAGGATCCAGGAGCAGCCACAGCTTCTCTGGGAAGCCTCTGCCAGGGCCTCCCCACCTTCACAGCCAGGAATTCCTTCCCAAAATCCCATCCATCCCTGCCCTCTGGCAGTGGGCAGCCATTCCCTGTGTCCTGTCCCTCCATGCCTTGTCCCCAGTCCCTCTCCAGCTCTCCTGGAGCCCCTTGAGGCTCTGSAAGGGGCTCTGAGCTCTCCCTGGAGCCTTTTCCAGGCTGAACATTCCYAGCTCTCCCAGCCTGGTTCCAAAGGAGCTCCAGATCTTGGAGCAGCTCCGTGGCCTCCTCTGCTTTCACTCTAAGAGCTCCACGTCCTTCCTGTGCTCAGGACCCACAGAATTCCATGTGAGGCCTCACAAAGCAGAGTACAGGAGGAATTTCATCACCTCCATCAAGACCATGGAGTCAAACTGTTCCCCCAGCACTGCCAAGGCCACCACTGGCCCACGTCCCCAAGTGCCACATCCACACAGCTCTTAAATCCCTCCAGGAATGGTGATATCACCTCAACATGATTTTATCTTCCTTTGTTCCTCCATGAAAAAACTCCTGAACTTTCAGGACCAAAGGCTGGCCTGACTGAGCTTTCCCAATGGCAGCACTCAGCTTTCCTGGGAGGTTCCCTAAGAGCCCTCTCCCACCCAGCTGTGGCCAGGGCAAGCTCGGGGTGTTTCCAGGGAGGGGAGGTGCTSAGAGTTGGCTGCTGCTCTTCCACAACAACTCATTTGGCCCACACTGAGGTCCTGAGTGCCTCTTTCTCTCCAGGAAAAGAGGTCACCAAGATGAATGGTCCCTCACAGGCCACGTTCTGTGAGCTGGGAGAGAATCAGTGACACCAAACCACTGATGGATGAAGAGCCAAACACCCAGATCCTCCCCTTTCAGCCACCCCAAACCTTTTAGAGAGACTCCCCCACCAAACCCCTCCTCTGTCAAATCTCTTAACTGCATTTCAAGCATATTCCCCCAGGCAGTCACAAAAAAAACATGAGATCATGCTGCTGACTTCTTGCCAAATTTGAATACAGAGAGCTGTTTTGTTTTCCAAAGAGGAACAAATTAGACTTAAATATATACAAACTTTCTGAAGGTCAGAGGGGCTCATGATAAAGAACTGGATTCCTGAGAGAAAGAGCTGCTTCCAGAGGTGGAAAACCCAGAAAGGAAAAAAAATCACCTTCCATCATCACGAAATGCAGGATGAAAAGTAGAACACGAGGAGATGAGATAAGAAGGAAAGGCTGCTGTAACTCAGGTTTTGAGATGGCAAAGGCAGCAGGATGATATTAGTGACAACAATGAAAGAAGAACTGGTATGGACCTCAGATGTTTTAAGAGAAGAACCATTAGGATCTAGACCAAATTTAGGATGTGATTAGAGGAGGAAGACAAGCTTTTCCAAGAGACTGTGAGGAGGACAGAGGACAGTGGGATTTCAGCAGAAATAAACAGCAAATCCGTGAGAAAACAGGGAGAATTCTCTGATTTTGCTCCACTGAAGTGTCAGGCAGGTTTATTCCACTCAGAATGCAACCACCAACTGTCCCAGGCTAAGCAAGGAAGGCCAGGGAATGCTCAGGGCTGCCTTGGGAGCAGSAGTGGTGAAAGGAAAGGCAGCTCCAGAGAAAGGAGAGGAAGCTGGTGCTTCCTCCGGCCGCTGGCAGCCCCGAGCGGCCGCTATTGAAAAGGGGCACAAACAGGCTTTGACTCCACGTTGGTCTAAAGTTCAGTGGCACAGAAATCCTTTCCCCACCCCCCCAGACACATGTGAGAAGTTGCTTCAGTGCTTCTGTCACTTAAGGGCACATCAGGCAGGGAACAAGCGAAGCCTTCRCCTAAAATCTGAGTGGAAACAATTCAATACCCAGCAACAAAAATCCCATCAGTGACTCTGGATCATGACTCAATATCCCCCTCCTCCTTTTAGCACAAAGCAAAGCAGTCTGAGCACAGCAACCAAGGCAGGTGTCACCACTCTTKGTGGTGATATGGGAGGAAGAACTCACAAACCTTTGCCCTTTTCGCATTATTCATTAAATAAATKATCTGCTCACCCGGGGAAAACACGACCAGCTCCCCTTCCTATTTCTGCTAGAGACAATAATAAAAAAAAAAAAGTCACTATTAATATGGAAATCATGGCTGCAGTTGTAGAATCAGATGTAATGAACAGCCTTGTCCCCAGCTTAAGTTGCTATAAAAGCAGCTTAAATTTACAATGGATGAGTCTTCGTGGCAATCTGTTTTTCAGATATTAAAAATCTCATTTTCTCAGTGCCAAGGACAAGTGGAAGTGTGAAGCACTGGAGTATCAACTCTGCATTTGTCTCACTTGACATGAAATCATTCTCATTTTAGTTCTGATTTTTAATGCATTCTTGGGATCCCCTTCAGTTTTCTTCATTTTTCACTGTGTGCAATTAAATGTTTTGGAGTCCACCCTGATCCACAACACCCTGCAGAAGCAAGGAGAAAGTCACCTGGTAAAGATGAGGCTGATATCACTTATTTGGAAGAGAAACTCATTTTCTCTTTTAATTTCTCAGTGACTCATATAGTATAAAAATAATAAAAAAAAAGCCATCACTTTGTGTTTCCCTAATACCTTCCTTGGTGAGTTCTTCAAATGGGCTTTAGAAATAACAAACTAAAAGCTTTTGTCCTTGGGGAAGACAAACATCACCGTTTTGACATAAGTAAAACATGAGCAGAGGGGCTGAATTCTTGGCTCAGAGCCACCCAGGGCAGCATCAGTGGCAGAGACCTGAGCACTACAATTGTCACACCACCCCTGAAATGCAGAACCAACCAAGGTCCAGGCTGGTGAAGAAATTCAGCCCTAAAAACAAAGTTTTACCACTGAACTCACAGCAAATCCCCAACTCCATGCATAATTACAAAGCAACAGTCTCCTAGAAACAGCAAAAATTTAAATATTTAGGTCTTCTACTCAATGTACAGCTCAAGGTCTGTAGGAATTGTCAGGTCTTCTGTGTGCACACATGTCCATGAACATGTGCTGAGGAGGTTCTGGCTGGACATCAGCAGGGATTTCTTCATGGAAAGGGTTGGGAAACATTGGAATGGGCACAGGGAGGTGGTGGAATCCCCATCCCTGGGGATGGACTCAGCTGGATGTGTCACTCTGGGTGACAAGCACCTGTCAAAGGTGGGGCTCATCCAATTGGATGATTTTGGAGGTCTTTTGCAACTGAAATGATTTTGGATTCAATTGGTTTCTCTACACTGAGGCCAGTGTGAAGTGAAGCTGTTACCTGGTTTAACTTCTGTCCCAGAACATCTCAAAAGCAGCAAGACACCAAGGATCCATCCAGTCCATTCTGGTGATTAATCACCCTCNAAGGTCTGTAGGAATTGTCAGGTCTTCTGTGTGCACACATGTCCATGAACATGTGCTGAGGAGGTTCAGGCTGGACATCAGCAGGGATTTCTTCATGGAAAGGGTTGGGAAACATTGGAATGAGCCAGGGAGGTGGTGGAGTCCCCATCCCTGGGGATGGACTCAGCTGGATGTGTCATTCTGGCTGACAAGCACCTGTCAAAGGTGGGACCCATCTAATTGGATGATTTTGGAGGTCTTTTCCAACTGAAATGATTTTGGATTCAATTGGTTTCTCTACACTGAGGCCAAGTGTGAAGTAAAGCTGTTACCTGGTTTAACTTCTGTCCCAGAACATCTCAAAAGCAGCAAGACACCAAGGATCCATCCASTCCATTCTGGTGATTAATCACCCTCCCCACTACAGATTTGTATTTGATTTTCACTTTGAATTGCAGACAGCAGCCCTCCTTTGCCAGCTCCAAGTCCTTTATTCCTGGGAGATGTTCACTCTTATTTACTCAGTGCTTTGAAAAGTCCAGGTCCTGTGCTCSTATCAAACCTTAAATTCATCTGGGTACACACACAAAAGTAGGACTGGTGTCCAAAATACTGGAGCTAATCTAGGACTCTCTAGCCCATTTTCCCAAAATAGGCRTATCAGGAAAGAAAARAAATAAATTAAAAAAAGCTCTGCCAYATGACTTGGGGATGTGTTTGATTTGTGATGTGGGAAGCAAGGCTAGGAAGCCTCCCCAGGCACTGGCACCTCCTGAGCACACCCCATGGCTCGGTGACGTGCAGCATCCAGTGCCACGTGGAAATCCTYTCATCCAAGCTCCCTGCTCAAAGCTCAGTGCTCAGGAACATGTCCTGAGGATTTTTCACCATTTAGGACTTTATTTTCTCTGAGCAAMCTGYGCCAGGTGAGTGRARAGCAGGAAAAGATCACACATTTTATGGACACAAAAATCCTGCTAAAAAATCAGAAATCTAAATCTAAATCTAAAAAATCCATTGAAAACATCATTGCTGTTTTCATTCTTGCTGTGACTGTGCTGTTTACCAAACCTTCCACAGTACAACCCTGGAGCAGGCCATATTTTGGGATTATGGTGAGGGAATGCAGCAGCTCCTTGTCAAGTTAAGAAGTTATACAATTTTTTATGGGATCTTGTTTTTTCTCTGAGGAGAAAACATCAACAGAAGCCTCTCCCCTTTAGAAAACAAACACCTCAATCACATAATACAGCCACAGCTTATCATTTATTACAGGTAAATGTCAAAAAGCAAATCAATGATTTCTCCTACAATATGTCCTGCAGCACATTTGCACAGGACAATTAGCCAAGGATGACAGTCAAAACTTCCTCCCTTCTTCTCCCTCCCAAATCCCATGCAAGAGAAACCTCCTTGYCCAGATTTCCTGGAATTTCCTAGAGCACAAGGCAGAGGCCAGGCTCCATTTGGAGGCAGACTGGCAACAGATCCCACTACAGAAAAACAGAGGTCACAAATCACGGAGTTTCCCAAACTCCCAGCAAGGCAGAAATTACCACCTGTATTTCACTGGGAAGGACCCTGAGCTACTGCAGAAGTCCCAGAGATCCATCAAAGGCAATGCAATCCCAGCARAAGGATGGAATTTATTGTTGCTTTGTCCTCAATGGCAGCTGGAAATGAAATGTTGCCACCAAACCACCTCTGCAGACACATCTGGCTTTGTACTTTGGTTATTGCTTCAAAGGAGCTTCCAGCCTTRACATCCCAACCACCTACACTCGTGTATCTCCTGGATTGACCCCTCCAATCATGGCTAAAAATCTGCCTGGAATCAAAGATCAGACTCGAATGGGCTTTTCCAGCTGAAGTCACACGTGAATGTCACCAGCAGAACAATGGCAGCGAGGCACAAACTCCTGATTTTTAGCCAATGAGTGCTCAAATTCCATTTCCTGAGGGATCACAGAGGTTCTCAAGTCACCTCAGAGCAGTCTGATCAGTGAAATGGGGGAGGAAGAGTGAATTAGGAGCCACCTGACTCCTACAGAGCTACGAGAGGCTCTGGAACAGAGGTTTTAAAGCCTCCACATGAGAGCAGCAGGGTTTGCTCTGTACCTGAACTCCAGGTACACCCTAAGGAACACACCAAAAAAAATCTGATGGATCAAGACTGCCAAGTTCTTGAGTCCAAACATACAATAAATGAGAGGCTCCTTCAAAAACCATCCCAATGAACACAAATTGACAGTTTTCAGTGAGGGACACAGGAGGCCTGGACATGGCCAGGGAAATGAGGTGCTCCATTGCCAAGCACAAACATCTGCATGCCATGAATCCACCTCCACTGCAGCCTGCTTGTCCCAAAGGGGATGCAGGAGTCCTCCAGSAAGAGGAACTCACAGATTCTGTGGAGGTCAGGGTTGGGAAAGGGTAGGGTCAACAAGGGACACTGCAGAAGATACAACAGCTCCAAGAATGTTCATCCAACTGGACAGGAAGGGACCTTCCTTCATCCAGGACTCTGCAGGGAACACCTCAGTAGATGCCCCAAACTTCTTCAGTGGAATTCCAGAAACTGCACTTGGCACTGTGTCCTTGACAGAGGGAGATTAACTGCAAGACAAGGGCTCTGAAATGTGTTGATTGAATGAAACTTGATTTCCTTTTTATTTGACTTGGATTTTAACTTTTCCTGTGCCAAAGCAGGGAACACTTCCAAAAGCTGCGTTTTTTCACAGAGTGGCCCATCATGCTTGGAATTTGCATTTGCATGGATGTRAAAGCCTTGGCAGGCACAGAGAACTGCATTACACCATCCAGTGAAGATGCCCAATATAAAGAGCACATTCAGGTGAACTCAGTTCAAGATCCTACACCCTAAAAAAGAAACCAGAATTGCATCTGCCATCACTTGTACCAGGAACAAGCAAGAAAAACAAATCATGCCTCACAATCCTTTATTTTGTGCTGTATGGCACAAGAAAAAGTATTAGGAGGAAAGTGGTACCACTTGGCAATATCAAATTCACTGCATAAAATGTCAGTATTATCTGTTTTAAAACAGGTTTGGGATTTCAGATCATCATTACTTTCTCCCAAAAAGGAATGTGATAAAAYGCTGTACGAACAACAAACTTGATAGGAACTTTACAAAATACAAAATGGTGTTCTGAAAAATGCTGGGAGTTCTCAGTTACTCGTAATAAAATATGAAAGCAGCTCTTTTTCACCTCCAAAAAAAAAAAATCTTCATAAAAATGGTGCCATATGAGAGCAGGGCAGTGTCASCAGGGTCTGCCCTCTGCTCACAACTGCTGGAGGTCCCAGGGCACCCTGAGAATTGTTCACTCTGAGAATCCTGAGGCTGCCAGGGATGCAGAAACAGGGCTGGGATGTGTCCCCTGTGCAGCAGCACAGATCAAACACGTCCCCTTGCCCCGCTCCACCCCGTGCCCTTGTCAACCTGTTGTGCTGCAGGTATCGATCTGTGGCTCCACCAGCCTTTTGTGCTTCCCCTCTTCTTCCTCCCGGCTGACCCGGACTTTGATCAGCTTCCCCTCGAAAGGAATTCATCCATGGCAAGCAAAGAGGCCAATCAAAGTTTGCTTTTTCACAGCTTTGCCACAAAGGCTGAGGGGCTCCCCCAGCCCTGCAGCAGGCACAAGGGTGAGGATTTAGAGAGCTTTTAGTCCAAGGTAAAGCGAATTTAAACCAGAGACTTCACCTTGTTTCTATCAGTGACTCCTGCAGGACAGAGGGACTTGTCCCTGCCCAGGGCACTCACTGATCTATGCCAGGGCTGAGATTCATTCATTCCATGTGTGACACCCACCCTGCTGAACTGCAGGGACCCTGATCTGGTACTCCACATGACACAAAATACTCATTCCAAAGTCAAGAGCTAGAGAATCATGGAATCACAGCGTGATTTGTTCTGGAAGGGACCTTAAAGCTCATCCAGTGTCACCCTGTGCCATGGGCAGGGACACTTTCCACTATCCCAGGTTGCTCCAAGCCCTGTCCAGCCTGGCCTTGGACACTTCCAGGCATCCAGGGGCAGCCACAGCTTCTCTGGGAATTCCATCCCATGGATCCCTCTATTAGTGATGTGTTTGACCCAGTGATGACCACTGAAGGTCTGCAATGGGGACCTTTTCCACCCAATTACAGAAAACCACCTAAACCTGTGAAAAAGAAGAAAGTAAAAAGAAAGGCTTAGACAATGCCCTAAATCTTCCACCTTGCCTCACACACATTGCTGTATACTAAAATCTTAAACCCAAAGTTTTTCACTCTGTGAGATCACACACTTCTAATCAAACCCCACATCCAAAGCCCCTGTGCTGTCACTCAGTGCTGTTCTAAGGCCTCAGATCAAATGCAATGTTCTCTTGTGGGCCAGTGCCTGTGAGCACAGAAACCCCCAAATTCTCAGCTTTTAGGATTCCAACACCATCCTAGCCCTTGCCACCTTCACAACCGAGATCTCCTTCCCAATATCCCACCTATCCCTGCCCTCTGGCAGTGGGAAGCCATTCCCTGTGTCCTGTCCCTCAGGTTCTTGTCCAAAGTCCCTYTCCAGTTTTCCTGTTGGCCCCTTCATGCCCCCTATTTAACACYAAATAGTTAGTGTTATTTATTGTTATTTAGTGTCCCAAAAAATAAATGAAATATTCCCAAGCACCTCCATTCAAGCAAACACCAAGTGGATGCTCCAGGAAAACATTCCAAGAGCAAGCACAGTCACTTCCCCTCCCTCAGCCCAGACCACACACCCAAACTGAGATCACTCACCAGCTCAATGTTATTTTTTTTTCAAAGGCCTTCTCCTGCTTAACATATTAACAGGATTTATAGGAGTGACTGTCTGGAACACTGCTTAACAATGCTAATAGCACAGTTCCAA
>CADDXX010000755.1:11132-22248 GCA_902810485.1 Alauda arvensis
ATACAGCAGTTTGGCAATTGCAAATCCAGCAGTACATGCTGAAGTATGTGCTCACGCTTGCTAAACCTGTAATCCAAGTTTTTTTTTTTTTTTTTCTTTCCCTCCCCATAATAAGTGGTTTAAATTTAGTAGGAATGATTCACTTGCTGCAGGTTCACTTGTTTTATTTCTTTTTTTTTTTTTTTCTCTTTTGCACTTGGAATCCATCTTGGATGACATCTAACAGGAAGGTTGGAGGAGGGAGGCAAAACCTGGCTTTTTAAAGAAAAGCCAACCTATTACACCGAGCATCTTCTGTAATTTTAAGTTAAATATCTCCATAACTCCAATTTTCTCCTTCAATAAGCAGCAGATACAGGGCAGACACAGACCCAAGCAGGTTTTCTAGTGATGCTTGTGCTCTAAAAGCTGGGTCCAGACTGAAGAATTCATCCATTCCCTGTGGTCTTAACAAATATTCCATCCTCAAATGTTCTGCTCCAGCACTGAGATCCCAGAATTACTGAGGTTGGAAAAGACCTCCAAGATCACTGAGTCCAAGCTGTGACTGATCCCACCTTGTCACCAGCCCAGAGCTCTGAGTGCCACATCCAGGCTTTCCCTGGCACCTCCAGGGATGGGGACTCCAAACCTCCCTGGGCAGCCCCTCCAATGCCTGACCTCCTTTTTGTTTAAGAAATTGTTCCCAATATCCAACCTAAACCTCTCCTGGCACAGCTTGAGGCAATTTCCTCGTGTCCTGYCTGTTTTCACCTGGGAGAAGAGGCCAATCCCCAGCTGGCTGCAGCCTCCTGTCAGGGATTTGGAGATCCAGCTGGGAGCCTCCTGTGCCACTCTCAGTCCAACCAGGCTGAGCTAGGCTTGGGGACAAGGAATCCTGGACTCCCAGGGTGGACTGGGATGGGAGGGACCTTAAAAACTCATCCATTCCATCCCCTTGTCACTGCCAGGAACACCTTGCACTATCCCAGGCTGCTCCAAGCCCCATCCAACCTGGCCTTGGACACTTCCAGGGATCCAGGGGCAGCCACAGCTTCTCTGGGAACCTTTACCAGGACCTCCCCACCCTCCCAGGGAATTATTTCTCCCCAATCTAAAGCCACTCTCGGTTTTAAAGCCATTTCCATGCAGAACTCTGGCAGGTGGCTTTGGACACGTGGAAGGAGGGAGGCAGCAGAGCAGGTGACAGCTTTGGGACAGCACCAGAGGATTATTACGGCAAAACTTGGCTAAATATATCAGCAGTGCAAAGTAGGTGGGTCAGAACATCCCTCCAAGAGAAATCCAGATTTGGAAGCACGGCCCAAGTGACAAGGTAAACGTTCAAATAAGGTATAAGCACAAACATGAGGGCTTTAAGCAAGAACACTCCGAGGATTTGGAGTGTTTCCCTTCCCCCCTCACACATATATATTATATATATATATATATATATATATATATATTCAGCTAAAAGCACAACACAAGTCTGCAACAGAAAGTACTCTTCAGGAAACAGGCAAGGAAAAGAAATGGATGCACTGAGAGGTGAAATGACCTCCAGTCTCAACTGGAATTATTTAGGAAGCTCAGGACCAAATTTAGGCTGAGCTATTGGCCTGAACCCCCTCACCTGTGAGTGGGCTGAGACTGAGAACTCATTGCATGTGTGACACCAATCCTGGGTATTTCCTGAGCACACAGCACTGTCCCAGCTCTAGAAACCAAAATACTGATTCCAATGTCAAGGATTACAGAATCCCAGAATAGTTTGGGGTAGAAAGGTGGTTTAAAGCTCACCTCATTTCAACCCTGACACCTCCCACTATCCCAGGTTGCTCCAAGCCCCGTCTCCAACCTGGCCTTGGGCACTTTCAGGAATCCAGGGGCAGCTTCTCTGGGCACCCTCCCCACCCTCACAGCCAAATATTTCTTCTTCAATCTAAACCCACTCTCTCTCARAAAGAGCCATTCAGGAAGATGAGGACAAGAAGCTGAAGTTGTTTGATGGAGACTTCTGAAAAACGGATGAATTTCATTGGGCTGTGACAGAGTTCTGCTGAATCCTCCAACAGGAAACCCAGCTTCAGCTGTGGGGATGTATTGCAAGTGTTGATAAAAGCCAAAATTGCAGAACATTTGGAAATGCATAATTTAGTAGAGGACATTCAGTACRGATTCATAAAAGGAAGGTCATGCCTGACAAATCTGCTGAAATCCTTTTTATTATACGACCAAATCGTTAGGTTAGACAAGAGTGAAACAGTGGACATAAGTTATCAGGATCTCAGGAAAGCATTTGATTTTGTACCACTCAGGCTGATTTACAAAGTCATAAAGCATTGTGCAGGGAGAAGGAACTGRAATGGATTAAAGAACATTTTAGGGRTAGGCACAAAGGCACCAGAGTGAGTGGAAGGAATCTGAAACAGAGRGGTGTAAAGGTCAGGCTGCTGCTCAAAGGTACAAAAAGGGGCTGTGAGAATTGTCAAACTTCAGCTCAGCCACCATCTGAGAGGCAAGGACAGCTGAATTTGGTGGCAGAACTGCAGAAGGGGATTACTGGTGGTATTCTGAGGAAATCAGGTGCAGAAAGGTGGAACTTCTGCAAAGGTGCTGCACCAACCTGTGGGATTCACCTGTACTGGAGCTGAGATGTGAAGGGAACCTCTGGCTGGGAATCCACRCTCRTTTTARAGAGGATTCAGTMATTTTATGGTCATTAATAAAATCTGCAGTTACGCATGCTGTGGTAATGATTTGGGTAATTAAATCTGAAGCTTCTGGGAATTAAGCTGATGGCCTGAAAGGGTCAGAAAGAAAACTCCTCTGGTGCTTAATCAGAGGMAGAGCTCTGCAAGCTGGATGGGTGCATTAATTGTCCCATTCTGGCCACGGTGTGACACACAAAGCCACATCCAGTGGATCCCTGGGCTGATGCAGCTCAACTCTCCACAGGAATCACCAGGATTTCATCCATGCAGGACACACCAGGGTGGCTTTGTCAGCCCCTCTGAGACAACCCTGCACACACAAAAAGAACTCCCACTCATCCTGAGGCTTTCCAGGGGCTGCTGTTAATACCTGAATATCTAAAAACTGCCAATTATTCTCGTGGCTGGCAGACTGGACACGAGCTCTGCTGCTTGATGACRACGCAAGGAGTTTTTTATCCTTTGTCTTTCCTTCCCAAATCTTTACAACAATGTCCTCGTGAGCCAGGGGTAAAATTCCCCCCAGAAAGCTGAGCCTCAGCTGCTGCTGCTACTTGGCTCAAGGTCAGCTGAGCTAAAGATGAGGACAGAACGTGGATCTTCTGATTTCCYACTCCTGTGCCCTGAATTCCAGGCCACAGTGCTGCTGCCACCACCTGTGGGGACAGCCTTTCAATCTTGGAGGCTGTCAAAAGGCAGCAGCTTTTCTAAAAATCACTTTAAATAAACTTCAGTCTGGGGAAAAAAAAAAAAAAAGTTAGGGGAGAACAGGTGGACTCCTGTGACACCAGAATTCTTCAATGCAAAAAGAATCTTTCATCTCACTGTTCTGCACGGCACCTTTAAATATTCTTCTACATAAAGGCATGATATGCAAGAGCAAAAGAATAACTGAGAAACAGTAATCCCTAACAGATCAACTGTGCTTTATCTACACAGATTCTGCTTTCATAAAAGCACAGAGGAAAGAAGGGGAGAAAAAAAAAAAAAAAGAAAGTACATCCTTATTGTTTTCTGAAGCTTAAAATAACCACAAAGTGAGAAAAATCAAAGCTGTTCCATAGAACAACTAGGGAAAAAAAAAAGTCTCACTGAGCATTTGAGAAAGGCAGTAAATGGCAGAAGATGGAATTAGAGATTTAGTGAGTGCCATGGTCACCAAGCTCAGCTCCTAAATTTGGTCTGTGCTTAAACCAGGCTGGTGAAATGGAAGGATGTGCTGCAATGTATGTGCCCCATATAAAATCAGAGGCTGCACTTCTGGCTGCCATCCTCCAGTTTCACYTGCTAACTTCTCTGAAATCCTCCAGTTTCACTTGCTAACTTCTCTGAAAACTTTCTTTTTTTCCCATCTATAATGCAAGGTCTGCAGGAAACCTGCTAACTCTGAGCCAGTCAGAAATTAAAGGGATGGGAAGAATTAGGAACAAATCATCTGTACTCAGGCAAAYTTGCCATCAATTCCTTCTCAAAGCTGGTTGATCATGGAGTTTTTGCACTTCCAGAAACAAGCAGAAAATGCTTTATCTACTCCAGCTGGTTTATGAACCAAATATCTGAGCTTAGATTCAGCACAAAGTCCAGGCTGGTGCTGGGGAAAGCAGCAAAATGGCCAAAATAATATCTAAAAGCCATTCATTTATCCCCCACATTCAGGTATTTTGTACATTCCAAACACCAGCGGGCTGCTGACATCAGGGTTTGTCCAAACCCTTCTTAACTCAACCTGTGTWACCTGCTGGAATGAGAATCCACAAAAAAAAACCTCTGTAACCCCCTAAACTTCTCTCAAACCCAAAATCTTCCCAGCCATGATTCAGCTCATTCCCTAAACCCCCTCTGCAGCAGCTCCTGCCCAAAGGGGCTCAGAGGTCAAAGGGATCCTCTCAGAGCAAGGCTGACTCCCCAAAGCTGCACCCCAGTGCTGYAGGGGATAACCAGAAACCATCCCAGGAACAACCCCAGCCCTGCCTTCCATCATTCCCAAACACATCTCTCCATCTCCACACCTCAGCCTGTGTCTCCAAGGTCTGGGAAGATTCTTTCTATTCTATTGGTATTTATAAGTTTATGTGTTTTTATGTACACAGTTTATTTTAAACCTAAATTAATCAAAGTCCATTAATCWCATCCCATTCAGTCACACTCTAAAGCAAGAGTTGAAGACAAACCCTGATCTACACACATGTCATTCAAMTATTAATTAAAGTTACAATAACTGYCAATTAAAAATARGTGCAAGATCTTTTTGTGGTKTAAATGCTTCCACCCCTCMATTTCCAGCTGCTGGGGTACCAAGATGAGCCAGCAGCATCCCCCCAAAATAAACTGTGGTTGCACCATCAAGGAACTGCATTTGCCCCCTGCAACACTGGCTGCTAACAAGTAAAATTCAAAAATATCTGTGCAGTATCTCCTGTGTACAGTGACAAAACAATGAGGTGCTGTTAACAAGCTTCCAAGTTTTAAGGGCAGTGAAAGAAAAAGTCCAGTATTTTTAATTCAAAAGTGATTTCCACTTTGTTTCTGAACTTTTAGACAAGTTTCCAGGCCTTCTCCAAGTCCATGGACATTGATCAGAAGGACAGGCAAGGCATTCAAAGGTCTACACCCCAAAATCCAGGTGGGAATGAGTGCAAAGCCTTTCCTGTGAAAGCTTTTAGACCCATTCAAAGGTCTACACCCCAAAATCCAGGTGGGAATGAGTGCAAAGCCTTTCCTGTGAAAGCTTTTAGACCCATTCCCATCATCCCCCTTTTTTTTTTTTCTGAGCTGGACAGGTGCTGATTTGGAAAGTTACCTCTTCCTGTCTGAGAACTACAAATTTTGCCTCCAGTTCCTCAAAGAGAGGTATCCAAGTTTGGAAATTGGATGTCCACCAGAGGACTGGAGGATATATAAATCAACACATCAGGCCTAAAACGTAAAAGCTACTGTTTAATGCAATRTGCCAAAAATAAAATGTGAGTTCCTCTAGACAGTCTGCAACAGGCAATTATCTAAAAAACAATTTTTCACCAAGTTCTGCACATTCCTGCTGACCAACAATTCTGCTGCCAAGCACAGGAGGAGACAGGAGGATGAATTTTTATCTTTTTAGTTAGTTCTAAGAATATTATCCAACACACTGACTGATAGAAAGGGCTACTYTCAACTTCATTTATTACTTAGTTCTTTATGATTCTTCACACCCAGTAAAGATCATGCACTGGCACCCTGGTCCCTTACATAAATCTCTGTCACCATCCACCCAAGGAGACAATTTGTTAAGCCAGTTTAACCCCTGCTGAAACATGGCTCACCACTGAGAGCACAGCCAAATTCCTGTGCCTGAGGTCAGTCCCAGAATTTAAACAACTCCTGGAAGGCATTCCAAAGTTACAGCAGCAAAACTGTCTGCAAGTTCCTCTAGAGACCAGAACAGCACAGAAGTCACTGGCTCAGAGTTTTCATCTCATAATCAAAACAGATGGATCTTCCTAGAATGATTTTGTATTTAAAAAATGTGATTATCAGAGAATCCTGGGATGGTTTGGGCTGGAGGGGACCTTAAAGCTCAYCAGGGACATCTTCCACTATCCCAGGTTGCTCCAAGYCCTGTCCAGCCTGGCCTTGGRCACTGCCAGGGATGGAGAAATCTGGTTTTGCTTCTCCCCTCTTGCTGGCACAAGGTTACACACAATGAGCTCTGCAGGAGAGGGGTGATGGAAACAGTGGAACACACCTGGATCACTGGGAAGTGTCAATAATYACACAGTGCCCTGCAGTTCTCACCAAGGATTTGCACCAACAGAAGCATTTCAGGATTTGAGAAACAAAAGGAGAAGTGGGGTAACTCTGACAAATCTCTTTTTTTTAGGACCTCCTTTAAAATCCAAAGCAGAAAGTGAAACATCTTAACCCTTCTGCCACTGTCCTCACACAGTTCACATTGCTCTTATTTCAGCTCCAGCTCCTGGAGTCAGATGATGTGAAGTGAAAAAATAAAAGCTGAGAGATGAAGAGTAAATAAATACATCACATACCTTCCTGTGTCCTTCCCTTTGCCAAACCCTGACTTAGTAAGAATTTATTTGATATATCTGATGCTCTAAATAACAAGCAGCAGTTAATATCAAAAGACTACTCAGCCTTAATACTTTGGAATACAAAGGTCTTGGCAAAAAAACAAACAGGATTGTTCCACAAAATCTCTTAACTTGTAAAAATTAGTTTGGAGCCACTTTTACCTGTGACTGAGACTGACCAGGCAAGAACCAGCAAGTGCCCTTGYTGAGAAGAGCTCACAGCAGAAGAGCTCCAGAATGGGGGGCAAGGATTATGAGGAAAAATGGTAATGCAGAGATTTGGGCAGAGGCAGAGAAATGCTACCTGATGGCCCAAATTTTGCCATTCAATCTATAAATCACAGAATGATTTAGATTGGCAAATACCTCCAAGATCATCAAATACAACCTGTGACCCATCACGACCTTGTCACCAGCTCAGAGCACTGAGAGCCACATCCARGCCTCCCTTGGACACCTCCAGGGATGGGCACTCCAAACCTCCCTGGGCAGTTCCAATGCCTGGCCACCCTTTCCATGGAGAAATTCCTCCTGATGKCCAGCCTGACCCTGCCCTGGTGCAGCTGAGGCCATTTCCTCTCCTGTCCCTGTTCTCTTGGAGCAACTCCCAGCTGGCTGTCCCCTCCTGCCAGGGAGCTGTGCAGAGCCACAAGGTCCCCTCTGAGCCTCCTTTTCTCCCAAAATCCGAAGCCCTGGGTGTGGCTTCTGAAGTTTTCCGCGGTTCAGCTGCAGGCTGACTTTGTGCAAGGAGTGTTTTTCCTGCTCTCSCAGCCTGGCTGCTGCCAGTGTGACCCTGCAGGATGGGATGTTCTCCAATGGCCTGGGCACAATTGATGTGCAGCCCTGGTGGAGCGTGGCTGCACTGTAAAACACGGCGAGGCAGGAAAAGCTCCCTCCACATCCACAAGGAGAAAACTGACACCATAAGTCACCATGCAGTTGGCTGGGGGAGAACTGGGGATGACACACACAYGCATATAAATGGATGAGATCACAGCCTCTGAAGCAACCCAGCAAGGCTGGCCCTTAATATTCTTAAAACGTTTTTATTTTTGAAATATAAGACGTGAAAGTGCCCCATTTTTCACCGGCTGAAGCCAAACTTGAAATAACAAAGCAGTCCTAAGTAGTTAACAGGCTACAAAACTGCCCCTGATTTCCAGGCAGAGCTGCAGACTTGCAGAGTAACACTGTGTACCCATTAACTCCAAGTCCACAATTTGGCCAGAATTTGTTTTGCTGCATTACAGCCAAATCACTTTTTGTGTCTGTCTTCCTCCTACGTGGGATTGCCTGAGCAGAACAGGATGCCAATGCTGAAAGCACTGACTGTCTCCGACGTTACCATCTCTGATTAAGAAGGCCCTTTTATTGCAGGATCACTTAGACTTTACAGATAACTGTTGCTGCATTGAGATGAAGTTACTGGCAGCAGGAGCTTACATCAACTCAGGGAACAGCAACCAGAATATTAAGACTCCCCAAGTGAGCTATTTCAGAAGTCCAGCACAGAAATTATTTCCCTAATATCCTTTTTTTTTCTTTTTTGCTGAAARTAAGGTTGACTCTTTCCTGTGCTCCCCACAGGAGATAAGAAAACATCACATTCCTCATTTCCCTGCAAGAAACTTCCACCTTGGGTTTGCACAACTCTGGGCAAGAGGGGTGGGGTTATTGAAAGGTTCACTTTAAAGATCCCWGCTCTTTCCTTCCACTGTAGGAATCCTCTCAGAATTCATCTCTCCTTCCTTTTACTGCCACATTCTCAGCTTCTGCATGAACTTCCCAACATCTTTTTCCCAGTCCTGTTGCTGCCCCACGTTCCCATCCCATTTTGGGTTGCTTGTCCAGAGGAATTGTGTGCTCCAGGGGCTGGTGAGCAGGGATCAAAGGCTGCAGCTCCCACATCCAGATCTTAGAGGGAGCAGACACAAAACACCACCAAGAATCAGGTGTTTCACAGCAATGGACAAGAAATCCTCATTTTTTCATCCTTCCACTCCATTCTCACCTACCAGCCCCTGTGTTACTGGAATGGGGAAACAGCTCTTCCCACTTAATTTCCCTTCACCATTTGGCATTTCTAGTCCATCTCAACTTGTTTTTATTGCAAATGCAYAATCCAATATATAAATCATCTCAGGAAGTTCCATCAGCCACCAACACGTGATTTTGCAGCCAGATACGGGTGGGATTTTTTGATGCAGAATTCAAAATCTAATGTAGGATGTGGGACAGAAGCCCCCAGAGGTGTAAGGTCACATGGACCATTAACTTCCCCCTTCCAGTTTCACAGATCTGAGCAGCAACAGCGTTTTGCATTCATATAAAGGCTTTTTCTCCTCATCAGGAAAAAAAAAAAAGTGTTTTCTAACTTATTAAGCAAAGCTTAACATCTGCAAGAGCCTGGTTGCTGCACAGCTTTGTCCCAGCCAGCAGCAGGCACTGGAGTGATGGCAGGGACAGCTTTTTATCACCCCATCACCAAAGAACACAAACAGCAGCAAACAATGCCCTGACAATACAGAACTGGAGTGAAACTGAGAGTGACAAAACGCTGGGACCTCACTTTTGCCCTGATTTACACACCCAGCTGGGTCCTCAGCATGGGGAGGGAGCTTGTTTTCAAGTGGCACAGAAGTCAAAAAGGACAATTAAAAGAATTAATTCTCATTTTCTGGGAGGGGGAAAGGGAGGCACCACAGCATCTTTTACCCAAATGCTGCCAGCTTTCAGCAGAGACACTGCACCACACGTTTGATATTGTTGGAGATGGTAATGACCAGCTCAACACCTCCAACTGCTGCTTTTATTTCCCCTAAACATAAATATTTACACAGTGCTGAGGATGCAGAGTAATAAGCAAAGAGTTAATTACCAAAGGATTTCAGGTGCTCTTTAGAGTWGAGACAAAGCTCTCATCATCCCATCAAYGTKWACAAAGTGTAATAGAAAATCTAAASAGAGCAGAATCTCTTGTCTGTGCTCATTACATCCCCACTGAAGCTGCAGTAAATCTTAAATCTTGTGGCCCAGGAGCAAAAAAACACAAGTGTGAAAGAGTTTTGGTTTTAATCACAAGRACACAGAGCAGCATCTGCCTGCCTCGTTCACTCGGGGAATTTAAACAGTGACCAAACCACTTGAACTCATCTGCAAGAMACTAAAATTAAAAAAATCTGCTGCCAAAGTCCCTCAGAGAGGAAATAAGAAATTCAATGTGTATTCCATAGCTTAGTGCATTTTTCACCTTGACTACCAAACCAGGATTGCATTCACCACCAAAAAAAATCCCAGGAAACTACATGAATTCATATCAGAATTTATAAGGCAAAATGTAAATAAGGTTTTGAGTTGTATTTTAATTCTTTTTAAAAGTTACGTTACAATTTGGATCAACTACTCCAAAGCACAAAGTTAGAACAATGTTATTTAAAATGACATGGAAAAATATTTAGCAGCATTAGCTGTTGCTGTGTTTTGGGATGCAAGAAAGGAAGGGCAATAAATCCCAAGTCCTGGCTGGTGAAAACTACAGCAGGAGCACTGGGAAGGAGAGTCAAGTGCTACAGCACTTTTGCCCTCTTTGGCAGATATAAGGAATAATTTGCTCATTTAWAAATGTAAACGTTACAGAATTTAAATGAGGGTTTGCTGAATTATGTACCTGCTTCAGGACATGTTCCTATCCCACTTCCCCTCCCAGCTGAGCATTCCTGCTCCTGCCCAAAGGAAGAAAGGAATTCACTTCAGAGCTGTACCTGTYTGCAAATAAACACGCTTCAAATGGTTACCAGCCAATGGAAATCAACCCATCTTTAGGAAAATAATGAAGGTACAATCCCAAAACAAGATTAAAATCAATGATTTAAATCAAAGCTCCYCTCTTGCTGATGTAAATCAAAGTGATTTAAATCACCAGTTTTGATCAATTCRCTCATTTGCATAACATTGATCGTTTATCCCTTAAAATGTCACCGAGGGGCCAAAGTTAGCTGGGTTATTTCTCTAAATCTCAATTCAGCCAGCATAAATACAGCTTTTGTGTTCTTATCTAAAAATTTATACAATTCCCTATCAGCCCTAACATTCCCACTGCTGATGTGYGAACATCTTGGGGCAGCCCAAGTGGTTTAAAAGACAAGCAGAGGTGATGCYGTGGTAATTTTGAGTCCTGCCAGGGCTCTGGAGACGTCCTGCCCATCACCAAACACACAAACATGCTGATGGGACAAACAAGTGTTTACAAGATCCCTCAGCCCATCAATTCCCTTTAATACAGTTGGGTAGCCAGGGGTTATTGATCTCTGGTGGTAAATTTTCACAGCAGGCTGTTTTCCCTCATTGATCACGGCA
>CADDXX010000755.1:29983-48957 GCA_902810485.1 Alauda arvensis
CAGTGCTTGAGAACATGCCCAGGAGACAGAATATTTACATTTGCTGCAATTATTTCAGAGACCTTCTTCTAAACCTTTACAGTCCACCAAGAGACAGCAAGTCAGYACCACCAGTGTGGAAGTTTGGTGTTTGATCCAGATCTGAACGAGATCAGGTTTGATTTCTGCTGTAAATGGTGCTTTGTAAGCACAACTGGTAATCAATTAGGGAAAGAGGAGAAAACAGAAAGGAATAAATTATCATTTCTGCCTGCATCCCTTGCTCCCCCTGCCCCCAGCATGGTTTTCCAACCTTCCTTTGAGCCTGCTCAGGGAAGCAGAGAAGCCAGGAGGGAGAGGAGCTGGAAAGCCCCAGGAAAGTGAGGAGTGTTGGGGGATGAGGTGTTCTAGGAGCTGCCCCACCTTCCAGGCTGCTCCTATCACTTCCTTCCCTGCAGCAGGACTGAATCAAATCCTTTTTGAATTAAAAGGGTGCAGGAAGCTGTTGACAGATGTGAGGGTGTCTGCAAGACAAAAAACCCCACAAACCACCCACGTTACAGCAACCCCAGGGCTGCCTGCACCCCTCTTGTGAGAGAACTTTAATATCCTTCATTGTCTTTATAAACAGGGCTGGTTTTGTGTCACAGGCTGTGACAAAATCATTTGCACTGATTTCTCTCTCCCAAACTCAGCTGCCTGGCCTGAGTTTGGAAATCCAGATGTGTAGGGACAGGAACAGGGACATCATCATGCATATGAGGCCATCATTCCACCAGGGAGGAAGAAAAACATGGAATTGTTTGTACATATTCACACAAAGAATCTCAGCCCTTGTCCTGACACTAATAGAAGAACACAAGTCTTACGGAGCTTGAAATCTTCCCCTGGAGAAAGAACTTTGTAAAAGCAATGGAAGAAAGCATGCTGGGTAGAAAAGGCTGTTTGGAGCTTTGCTTGCTATTTAAACCAGGCTGATTAATCTTTAAGATCCAGCAGCTTTTCAGATTTTTGCCTTCCTTCCCTCCCTTCTTCTACAGCCTTTTTATCAGAGCTTGAAAATAACAGCACACCAAGGGCTCAGCTCTAGCCAGGGCTGTGCACACAAAGTGCAAAAGCAGCAGCTCATGTGAGCTCAGAGATCACCAGGCAGCTGAGAACACGGGACWGAAGTGGGATACAAGGAATCCAAACCAAAAAAAGAACTGGAATGTGGGAATTTCTACTCAGTCTCTACTGAGATGCTTGGCTACAGCAATCACAGCCCTTCAGAAACCACGAGGCAACAGGACAGAGCCTCAAGCTGTGCCAGGAGAGGCTCAGGTTGGACACCAAGAGGGRTTTCCTCATGGAAAGGGTGCTCAGGCACTGGAAGGGGCTGCCCAGGGAGAGTTCYCATCCCTGGAKGTGTCCAAGCAAGGCCTGGATGTGACACTGAGTGTCCTGAGCTGGGTGACAAGGTGGGSATCAGTYACAGCTTGGACTCCATCTCTTTGGKCTTTYCCAGCCTTMATGATCCTGTGTTTTCAGGTTTTCCAGTTGTCTTCTCCAACTGGAACCACCAGGGTTTCACTTTGAAAATAAGATCACAGGTCCTGGTAAAATCAGGATTGACAACCAACATATTCTCAAAGCTAACATATAAAAAACCCCCTCACCCTAAAAATTTGATTAAAGATGTGAATATTGACGGCTTCCTTTCATTTGGAGGGCAAGAAGAAGACATTCAGAGAAGAACTATGAATGAACAGAAGCATTTCTAAGGAGCCTGGTACCTGGGGTGTGGCACAAAAGCCAGGCCAGCTCCTCCCTGAAAACCTCCTGCAGCCTAAAGCCCTGACTGTGAGGTGATCCATCCCAGAAGGTTCAATATCCCTACAAATATTTTCACTTGAAGAAGTGAAAGGCAGTCCAAGGAAGTCCTTCAGCACACCAGTGGGAAAGCTGGGTTATGTGGAACACACACAAAAAAAAAAAAAGCTGGAACAAAACACTGTATGAAGCAGAGTACAGAATATTTCAGCCAGGAAACAAAGCAAATGCAGCACCTCACTTTTCCTGAGTTACTTGGGAATTAAGGAATGAAGAGAGAGAATCAGACCACCATTTGYCACTGGGAAATAACTGCACCATGCTAGAACAAAAAATCCTGCCTMAACTATAGAGATGCAATGCATATGTTGCACAGAACCAAGTTTACATAATAAAGAGAATATATATTTGCTTTGATCTCAAGCTGCCCCATAAATTTTTAATAACAGCTGTAAAACAGAGATCTTGGGCTAGAAATCCTCAGCAGCAGTGAAATTTAAGCTCCCTACTCATTACAGGTTAAGAAAACTCATTTCCAATCCATTCCTTGTAGAAAYGTTACCAACTTCTTACAAGGAGAAATGCAAATGTCATTGCCAGCCATTTATTTGTAGATTATTCTCTTCAGCCTGGCTCTCTCCAAAACAGAGGGATAAGGGACTATTCAATCTGGTTTGYCATCTTAGGTCCTATTAGCAGAGGCATTGCTAAATTCAGATATCACAATCCTCTCATTTTATATTTCACTGGAGTGATGCCTCAATCTGGTTCTTTTTTTTTTTTCCCTTTACAGAGAAACTGTTAAACCAAAAGTACTAAAAAAATAACTTCTCTACGATGCACCACAAATAGATTACAGTTTCTAGTTCAAGTGCAAAGGGACAAAGAAACCAAAATCTTTTTATATGCAGACATTAAAGTAAAAGCAGGAAACAGACTTAACAACTGGCAAAAAAAAAAAAGCATTAACCCTTGTGCTTTCAGTGATGCAACTCACAAAACTTCTCCTGCTTTCAGCTCCCTCCCCCTCACTAAAGAATCACCACTGCTGCAGTGTGTTAACACATCCCCTATAAAAAAAATAACCTTTTTGGTAAAGTAGGAGGCTCCAAAAAGCACAACTATCAAATACATTATCCAGGGGAAAAAAATGACAATAAAATAAATAATGAAATTCCTTGTTCAGGTCTTACRTATATCACTGTATGCAAGGGAAGTGTCACACAGAGGCAGTTTTTAAGAGGAAGGCTTTTAGAAAACAGTATTTAAAGCCAGTATTTGGGGTAGAAAGAGGACAGATGATTACAGTGCTGTGTGATAAGATGAGAAAGAGTGAGCTAATGGGATAGAAAACTGCATACACTGGAGACAGCTTTACAAGTTAGAGAAATGACAGGCAAATAGCAATCACACCACCCCAAAAAGGCACTGACAGGTCAGAAAAAAACCCTTCATTTTCTAAATGACAGCAGACTTAGTCCCTGTGTATGAAGAGTACACAGAGCTGGAGTTAAACTGTAACTGAGAGTCCCAGAGATGTTTGGAGAGTGCCTAAAATGGAGAGAAACCATTCCCTGCTCCCCTTGCACAGGGTTTGTGCCACTCTGGACACAGCCAGGTGTGTTTTTCTGGATGCAGATCCATCACAAATCCAAGCTGGGTCCTGCCCTCCCTCCCTGCCAAGGGTGAGCACATGCAGGGTTTTGCTGCCTCAGAATTTGGAACACTCCCCAAATCACTTCCAGCAAAACTATTCCCYGTTCCAGTCAGATCATGGAGTTACACAGAGGTCCAGGTTCTCCCAAGTGATTCCATGGGAACCAAGTATTTATTAATTAACTATTAAACAGCTCTGTGAGCACACTGTGAGGATGGGAAAGGGAAGGACTCACTATCCAGCTCAGAGTTTAAATATTGCATTTGTTCATGCTTMAAGTGGCACGGGACTGAACAGGGATGGAAAGAAAAAGACAACAAAAAGAATAAAATTTCAAAACAAAAGGTGATTTAAGTTAGAAATGAAAGCCACTTGCTCACTAGGAACTGAACTTGGGACATTCAGCAGGGGCAAACACTGCAGTGGGCTCAGGATCAAACACATCAGGAGCTCCCTCTGGGCAGGAAAGGGGGACACAGAGAACACCCAGAACACAACCAGCACACAGTGAGGATGTGCTGGGGAGGGGTCAGATGTTTGCCTTGYTTCTTCCAGGCTCTCCTCAGCATCCACCTCTGCATTCTGCAGCCTTGTGCCAGAGATAAGGCAAACTTCTCATCTGGCCCCAAGAGCACATCTCTTACACCTGATTTTAACTGGGCTCAACTCCTGTGCTGAGTTTGGCAATTCCTGCCTAAATGTTACTTTATAGCTGTCCAAATGCAGAGTTCCAAACCTGTGGTGGTGCAGCTCAGAGCTCCAGGCACCACTCTCAGGACATACCCCCTTGTTTTTGTATCATTGCTGCCCAGCAGAAAAAGAGCAGCAAAGCAGGAGCCTCACTCAATCCCTCTCAGGTTTTCAGGTGTTTTTGCACCCTGAGAGTTGATGATGGAGYTYSAAAGGGAGCYGAGGCCAGGCAGTTGCTTTGCAGAATTGTTTATTATTTTCWWATCTCTAAAAGTTCTCTCAGTCCAGTGTGATGTTYSCAGGAAGGCAGAAAAGCAGAATCTGMCCCTCCWACAGTGGCACCTCAASTTTTATAACTMCATTAACAATGYTTTTCTCTAAGTACCAATAACTGACCCATGTCAGACAGTGAAATCTCACCAAAACCCAATCAAGAAAAGGCCACCACCTCTGCACAGATGGAGGGGAAGAAGCAGCAGGAAAAGGACAAAAAGCACACCCTGATTCCTCCATTTTTACCCCTTTCTATCTATAGAGTAACATCTAAAAATTCTATTTTTCACCCTGTGAGCTGACAAAAATCACACCAATCAAACCCATCTCCTCTTTTAAGCATGGCAGTGTTTTCCAGGGAATTAAATCAAAGGAATGGGGATTTTTGGCTCTTTTGGCTCTGTCCTGAGACCCTCGGGGTCTCGAACCTCCAGGGACCCCCAAAGGGGTAACCCTGTTTCCCACAAAGCCTAAAATGTAAATGCCAATTAAACAACTGCATTCTAATCTCCCCTGTGCCAGCCACAGTGTTCAATCCAGGAAGAGCTGCAAGTCTTTAAGAACTACAGTAAAACACTTTACAAGCTGCTCTTTTCAAAAAGAAGGTGAGAGAGAGAAGAGGGGACAGGATGAAAAGCACAAGGATGCACCTCCACGAAGATGATCAGTTKAATTTCCCCTTTTTGCACAGACCACAGAACTCCAGAGGCTGCACAGAAACTCTTGAGCTTGTCCAGTCTAACCCCTGCCTTAAGTGCAATTTTCCAGTGCAACCTGCTCCAAAAATAACTGTGCAGGAACACGATGAACCACCTGGATTTAGGCTGGTGCTGGGGTAATGACTGGACTGCAAAAAATACATCTTCCTACAAAGGCCAGCAGCCTCAGAGCCCTGGGGTAGGCACCAGCAGGGTGGTTCCTGAAACCTGAGGCAATGTTGCTCAATCACTTTCACTGGGTAGCTAAGGACAAAACCAAAAAGTTAAGTCAAAACTGGGTTTTAAGTTAAGTTCAGAACTGGGAACTGCAAATGGAATGGATACAAAAGAAAGACATCAACAGCAGAAGGGAAAACAGGCAAGGGAAGCTCGAGGTGCAGCATCAAAACACAGAATTTGCAATTTCTCTGCTCTCTGCAAGCACCAGTCACTGTCCAAGACTCTCCTCAGTGGCTGTAAGAGCACAGAGCTCACATCCAGCACATCCAGATTAATGCAGGAGAGTTGAGGAGGTCTGCCCAAATAATGTCTGCACACAATTATAGCTCAGAAGTCATAACCCCCTCCCTTTCATATTAAAGCAGAAAGAAATGACATTTGCAGCCAAAAYGTACTGATGATACTGCAATGGCAGCATGGCCCTGAGCCTGCAGCCTTCTGAGAAGTCACTCTCATTAGAAGAAAACTGAAGGATCATCCTCTTCATCCCCTGATTTGCAGGACATTTAACACAAGCTGCTCCCTGCAAGGCCAGAGCTTTGGAATTTTTCAGCAGTGAGCAAGGGGAGTTGAAGTTTTTCAATCCCATCCCAGTGCAGGTTTTATTTGGAAGAGATGGGGAGCATAAAGCACAGTTTGGAAGCAGCTCTGGAGGACACCAAAATTCTGCCATGAGGGGTGGGGGGAAGGCTGCTCCCARTAAATTGTTTTGTCAAATAACTGGAGGGAGGGCCAGTGTCTCCTCTGGAAGGCTGACAGTAAAAGTCTGTCAGAGGCAAAAACAATGGAGAATTAATTATTCTTCAATATGAAAGGACCTAGAACTTAGTGATCTGCTAATTAAAAACAAAATATCCACAACACAGTTCCAGTTCAGTTCTTGTGAGAGCCAACAGAGAGCAATCCCACCGCCTGCAACGTCAGTAAGAGCTTGTTTTAAGGACTCATCCCTCCAAGATTTCCAGATTTCATGGAAATTGCAGATATTTAGCACTCATCTACTCCATATTCAAATATCTGAGCTCACACAAAATACACCAGAGAGCCTTCACCAACTCACTGTGTTTCAGCAGTTGTGGAAATCACTGAAAAGTGACTGGCAAAGCAASCAAACTTCATTAGTGTGAAGCTGCTCCTTGAGGGGCTCAAAGCAGAGAAGTTTTCTTTYTGTTTGAGCTGGTCATGCAGGGGGGAAGAAGCAGAAAGCAGCTCTGATGTGGGAGAAGTAGCACAGACAAGCTCTGTGACAGGGAGAAGATAAATTGTGAATTTCTGTGGAGATGACAACACTTAAAATTCCATGTCCTGCCCTTAATTTCTGCTCCCACATAGCCAGTGGGTTGTGTGAGGGACAGGGGGAAACTCAGCTTCCTCCAGCCCACCTTTCCCTCAGTGTTTTGTAAAACAGGGAGGGAGCAGAGAGCTTTTCCAGATAAATCAGGCTCTGCAGGCATCCAGCTGCAGGATCTCCAGCCTTCTCTCCTCACAATGTCTAAAAGGCATCCATCAAAGGATCCACAAAACCCACAAAAACCCCAGAAGCGTTTGGGTTGGAAAAGACCTCTGAGATCACCGAGCCCAAGCTGTGAGTGATCCTCACCYTGTCACCAGCCCAGAGCTCTGAGTGCCACATCCAGGCATTCCTGGGACACCCCCAGGGATGGGTGTTGGAACCCTGGTACTGAGAATTTTAGATTTTCTGTGCTCACAGGGACTGACCCCAAAAAAAACTCTGAGGCCGTGGAAGAGGCTTCCAAAATTGAATGACAGAACTGGGATTATGGGTGTGTGGAATTTGAATAGAAGTGTGTGATGTCACAGGGTGGAAAACTAAAGAGTTTAAGGTTTTAGAATACAGTAATATACATAAAGCAAGATGGAGTTTTTAGGGTGGAAGCTACTCCTTCTTTTTCACCTTCTTCTTCATGGCTCTGGGTGCTATTTTGTAATTGGATAGAAAAATCCACATTGTGGGCCATGGGTGGTTGGTAATTGGGTTAAAAGTAAAATAATTTAGGTGTAATTTCTTAACTGGACAGTTTATCCTTAAAAGGCCTTGTAGACAGACAGATACAGCTCCATTTTAGTAGTTAACTTGAGGTGCTGTAGAACTCATGGTCTGTAATATACATAAGAACTAATAAACACTGAGTCTGAACCAGAACAACATCTTGGAGCATTTAATCCTGACTCTGGCAAGAAAGAAAGAAGATAAAAATCTGATAGATGGGGACTCCAAACCTCCCTGGGCAGCCCCTTCCAGTGCYTGACAGCCCTTTCCACGAGGAAATTGCTCCTGATACTGGAAATGCTGGACAAGCAGCAGTGTTGAAACACAAAGCAGAATGGAAGGGTTTAAATCCACCCTCCCTGGGCTAAAGGGAGGCAGCTCCCAGAATTCAAGACTCCCAGTATCCCAGTTTGGAGAAGGTGCCCACATCCTTTTCTCCTGGACAGCAGCAATTCCTTTAAGGACAAGGAGAGGAGATGGCCACCACAACTCCAGGGTCAGTGTCTCCCTTTTATCTGCCAGCTCCCACCTCTAAATCAGGAAGGACATTTATTGAGGGACATTCATTGAGCCTTTTCTGAGCCACAGAGTGACCAACACCACTCTGAACATCACTGGATAGCCCAGCTCAGGGCTTAAATCTCCTCTTCAAGTTTTCATTTTCCACTAAATCTCAAAAAAAAACCCCAAACCTGGAGCTTCATCCTCTAGCCAGGCACGGGCCTGAAGAGCAGCATACCTGCATTCCAGTTTGCACCTCGGGTTATTAGCCAGACTGTTTATAAAACAATTTTAAAATGCCAGCTTTTATGTATTACAGTTTTATTAATCTTGAATGATACATCATAGGTGCAGGATGCATAAAAGGGTTACAGAAACATGGTTTGCATTTTAAAATGCTTTAGTGAAAACAAATGAATTCTCTTTATTAAATGAATTGAACCTTGCTGTGTCCTCCACGGAAAGATTTTAGTCTTAGTGAATCTCCTCCCTCATTGTTCTTTTTTTCCACCTTATGTTAGGGGAGGAAAACAAGTATTTCTGCATTTACAGCTCCCAAATGGTTTCTCAGTTTTGAATTAAATAGGCTGTGATATGAACTATCTGAATACACAGAAATGAAGAAAATATTCTCTATGCACACGCAGGAGAGGCTACTTSTGTCAAAAGTCAGGTTTACTGTTTCAT
Organism: Alauda arvensis; assembly: GCA_902810485.1. Classification (NCBI taxonomy): domain Eukaryota; kingdom Metazoa; phylum Chordata; class Aves; order Passeriformes; family Alaudidae; genus Alauda; species Alauda arvensis. The sequence goes on from CADDXX010000755.1 coordinate 38,532, forward strand.
CAGATTCTGGTTCCAAAAGCTCAGCCAAGAGTGACAACCAGCACTCCACTGGTTTGATTTGAGATATTGGCAGTAGAAATACAATGCTGAGGTTCTCTTGGAGTCCATCACAAGAAACAGAGGCATTACAGAAAAAGGCTTCAGAGAAAAAGGCATTTTTAGATTTTAACCTATTTAAATAGAAAACATTCTTTAAAAAACCCCAAATTTTAATTCAGGTTATAAACTCAAGTTTAGGATAATTAGAAAGAGAAGGTAGAGATGCTTCATTGCTGGTTTTATCAGCCAACTTAGCCAACAATCAGCTTTTATTCTTATCAAAGATACAGATGCATCCATTTGCCACTAAACAGATCTGTTTCYCACAAACTGGACGCAGCCTCCAGGCTCCAGATAAGCAGGGAATCTGCCTTCCAGCATCCAGAGTCCAGGAATTTTAACACCTTCCTGGAGCAGCATTTAAACTGATCATTAGTGTCAGCAAATACAATCCAAAGGGACTGTCCCAAACCTCTGTGAAACAGAAACTCTTTTCTGCTTGCTCAGTGTTTAACACCCTGGAGGCCCAGCTCCAGCACTGCTGCCACTTTAATCTTCATTTTAACTATTTTATGAGTCATTTACAYGCCAAGGTAACCCACCTAAGCAATCAAATATAACAACCCAAAAAAGAGCTGGATCCCAGTTTTACAAGCCTCAGAGGGGAAAGGAGATAAGAGCTGAGCAAGTTCCATGCTCCAAGCCCAAGGTTTTATAGAGGAAGGGGAGGTTGGAAGGGGAAGGAGGGAGGGAGGGATGATCTTTGCATAGCACTGCAATGGCACAGGAAAGCACCACGTTTAATGTAATCAAAGCTCTACAYTGCAGCCACATGGAAACAATTTCAGTCAATAAACAACTCCTGCAAGAAGACCAGCAGAGGAGCAGGAAAATCAGATCCTGATTTAACCAGGAGGCAGGAGAGCTGCTGGCTCAGCTCAGAGGCTGCCATGACATGAAACATCCACGTCCACCAGAACTCCYCAGCTTTGGGTCCCCATCACTTGCCTTCCACTTCCACACCTGGGAGTGCAGGAGTACAAATGGCACAGCTTCTTCCACTGTGTTTTTCCCAGCCCCCAAGATCCTGTGCCTCARTGCTTTCCCCTTCCTTCTCTCTCAAAGCCTATCACTGTGGCCAGCTTCCCCCCGAYAGGCAGAAAGGAAGCAGACATCCCAAAATTCAGATACTCACCCAACCTCCCTGCAATTTATCAGCCTGGAATTTGGAGGTTTCAAAATAGGGAGTAAATCCTTGAAAACACCCAACTTGAAAAAAAAAACAAAAACCCAACCTAAAACACCACATATTTTACTTCTTTCTGTTAGTGGTATTTAAATGAGGCTTGGTTTCAAGATTCCATATTATCCAGGATCCTAAAAACCARTGGCAAAAATACTGCCTCTCCTGCAGAAGACAACATTCCTGTGCACTGCTGATTACAGCTGCAACACCAAGGGTGTAAAAGCTAAATCAGTTTGGGACAGGAAAAGGGAAATTCAAGGGAACAGCCAGCAAGCAAAGGCAGCTGCATTTTTAACAAAAAGCAAGAAGGCACAGTGCTATGAATAAATCAGAATTTCCTTGAGTGTGACAGAGGAGTGACACCAGTATTTATGAGAATAATGCCCATGAACTGAAGGGTAACTCACGAGTGTCTTCAGAAATAGCTGCTTTTAAAGGTTGGGAAGTTCATCACTCCCACAATGCCACAGGACCTGGCAGCAGATGCACCACAACCACCCCAAAAGCGCTGCCATTTTACACTTGAGGACATCCAGAAACAAAAAGGCCTTGGGATGTTTGTGCAAGACTCAAGGTATCTTAAAAATCACAGTACCAGTAATGAAATTTAAACCCCAGTAGCTTTCTAGTGGAAGGAAAAAACCAATGAGAGCACTGGGAACAGTTTTCTGTAGACTGGGGCAACGTGCCTTTGTCACATAAAGCACCTTCTAAAGAAAAAGATGATTCCCAGCACATCCATTAGCAGGGAAACACTTAAACCAGCCCAGAACTTTCACCCCAGGCCAGGTGGATGTTCCTGTTTCACCAATGCTCAGCGAGGGGATGGAATGAATCTGCAAAGCTCYAAGCTGGGTATCCATCCAGGCAAAGAGCAGGCAAAGGAAAATCTGTGTTTTCCCACTAAAGAATCAGGAGAACAAGGACACCAGTAGTGCCAGTGAGCACATTTTAATGGCAAAATGTCTTGAGAAAGGCCTAACTTTGTTCTTTTGAGATGACAAAATGTGGTTGAGCAGAGTCAGGCACACGCACAGAGCGTGCTCTGGTTCTGGTGGAACTGAGAGCTGTCAGTCAGCCAGTTCTTCATTTACTTCCTGGGATTGCATCATGCTAATTTTTTTTTTTGTCACTAAATTTAAGGTCTGATGCAGTTCAACATTTTTATCGCTGCAGATAAAAATCTGTCAGTGACACCAGGACTGGAGCACACACAACAGGACGTTATGAGGAGGAAAGGACAGCAGGAGACAGGAGGCTGAAAACCTGCCTGAAGTTAGCTCAGGAAAGCCAAACCCACCAGAACACAAAGGCTAATTTATAATCTAAAAAATGCAGACTGTAACTRCTAAATGGCAGACTTTACTGGAATAAAGAATGCCAGGTCTGGGGCAGAGAGGCTCATGAACAGGATTTCCCCATGCAAAAGGGCTCCTGGGAGCCTTTTCAAWGGCTGTGCAGCAAAAAGGGCTAAAGGCACCTTGGAATTTGGTATGGGTCAGGCACAGGCTGGAACAGGCACCTTTTTTGGCCTCCACAACGTTAAAAATAAATGGAGACCATGAAGAATCACCAGATGATGTGAGTGCTGGAGAAAATGCCTCAGAGTGAGACTTAAAAGCTCAACTCTGTTTCCTTATCTATCAAGTAACTTGATTACAGAGTGTAAGTACCTTCATGGCAAGAAAAGTCCTGGATCCTAAAGGGCTCTAATCTTGTCAGGAAAATCCTAACAAGAACCAGCGGCACAACTTGGACCAATTCAAATTAGAAATCAGCCACTTATAACTACCAAGAGAAGTGATGAGCCTGAAATTACCAGTGATGGACACTCAGGGCTGGAAAGCTTTCAAATTGTTTTTAGCCAAACATCATTTACTGGTCTCAGTTTCAGAGTAAATGATTAAAATTTAAAGGCCTGTGATACAAAGCATATAAAACATATCAGGGAAGGCAATTTAATTATCTGTTCTCGCCTTAAATTTTATGAATCTCCAATATGTTAACATCACTCAACTTCTGTGGACCAGGAAATTAAAGAGGGAGGAATAAGTTTCAAGTTCAGCAAGTCCCCTCTTTTTCACACTTATCACTGCACAGCACCACTGCACCAAACAGATGGAACTCCCAYGAAATACAAATGGGGAATGACCAGCTCTGATGTCTGGAAAGCACATGTAATGCAATTTAGCTGGGTAAACTCTGATCAGCTACTTACCCCTCCCACCTGGGCYATGAAAAATCAGTGTTAGCCTAAATAACAAGTTCTCATTCTGGGTAGCTACACCTCTGCCACCCAGGGTTATACTCCCAAGAGCTGCAGCACCCATTAACAGGCAGCCAAGAAACTCCAATAATTCTTAAACATAAAAGCATCTCAAYAGCCCTGAAAGGATTATTTCCATAYTCCACACAAGTCAAAAAGTTYGCCCTGGGTCATRAARTAAAACCTCTGGTAGAGSCTAGARAGGGAATTTCACTGTCAGGAAGAACTTTGCAACACTCCAGCACCACTTCCATGGCAGAGCTGCTGCACACCCCCCAAACGCTGCCAGCTAAATCACAAGGAGATTTCTGGTGAAAGCTGACATTGTAATCAGAGAATCTGATCATGGCACAGAAACTGTCCAAAGTAAAGGTCAGGATAAACATCCAAGCAGGAACAGCACTCGKACTTGATGAACTAACTAACTGCTTTCTGCTGCCATCAGTATTGGAGCCAAGAACAAAAAGCAGATTCAGTGCTTGCCTCAGAGCTCAGAGGGAACGGGCAGCTCGAAATGCAGGAAATGACTATATGCTGCACTTCCCAATTGATAGAGCAAGGCCTTATCACAAGAACAAAACTGGCTGTTCACAAGGCCACTGAAAGAGTAGCCTGCACTATTGTTTCTGTAGTTATCATGCTGCTCAACTTAAAAATTTTGAAGGAAGTGAAAAGAAAAAAAAAAGCTTCTTAAATCTGAAGTTCAGAAGTGAGGAGAAGACTGATAGCAGGAACTCAGGACAAGCAAGATTCAACTGGAGGCAAAGGCAAACATAATTAATAGAATTTCTATGCCTGGCTTGTAAATGCCTTCCTTAACCCAACATTAAAATCTCATCTACCCCCACAGCAATGAATGGGATTCATGTAAATTTAATAAAGCTTCAAAATGTAACTTGTACATATGGAAAACAAAAAAAATGCCACCTCTATGCATGAGGCAGGTGTCAAAATTTGTTTCCTCAGGCTGGAAGAAACTCTTCCCTGGAAGCAAAACTCCACCCATTGGGCAAACAGAGACTGGAAGCACAACCTGCCAGCACTCCATGGACACACACRTGAAGTGAGATCTTTGTCAAGCTGCATTACAGAAGTGATTCTGGTGTATTCATGTACAACCTGCTGGAAGGGCTCTGCTGGGTAATGAGTTTCAGGCTGGTAATTGCACTGAAACCAAGACGAGATGATGAAGTGAAATGTTCAGAGTGGAATTTCTGCAGGAAAAAGTGAACTGACCTTCCACAGCTCCTGCTTGGCTGCACAGGAAGATAAAGCAGAGCTCACTCTGTCAGGAGCACGAAGGCAGTTCCCTGTTTTAAGAGCAGATTTTAAGTTCAGACTCTGCCTGCAGCTTTGATTTAGAACTAGGAAAGAGAAAGCTCCTCACTGACAGGGAGAATAGCCAGTTATAGATGATTTCTTTTAATTCTTAATAAAGCACATTRAAACAGCAATTGTTCAACCTGCTGGTGTCTGCATTAACGTGGGGCTGAAGTAAAACAAGTGACAAACATGCCTGTGCATTCCTGAGATAGAAGTCCAACACCAAAAAATCCTATTAAATGAAGCAGAAGAAAAGCAGTACAAGAAAGAAGGGAATCCCTCACAGTCTTGGGAGAAAGTTTGCTTTTGAGGGGWAGTGGAATAGAATGGATTTAAAAGCAAGAAAAATAACTGTGTAAGTAAGGATGAGAAGTGTCAAGCCACAGAAGTCAGTGGGAAATCCTCCCATCCCCTTAAAAAATAATTTTTSGATTTAGATATTCTTAATGACTACATCAGATGACCAGCAAATAAATTCCTTAGATGGTTACTGTGTATCAATATATCTCAGATGGAAGGGCAAAAAATGGGGAGGAGATAGGGGTTGAAGTGCTGTGACCTTACGTGAATCACTCAGCCCTCGTGCCTCAGTTTCTCCATTTGTAAAACACCAACACCTCAGTCAAGCACTTCCAGAGATTCACAAACAGAGGTACAAAGTATGTTTTGACATGGAACAGCACAGGAGGGGCAGTGGCTGGGCCAGAAYGATTGAGTGGGAGCCACAGGAGCCGTGCTGCTCCGGCCACCACATGGCTAAAACCATAAATCAATCAGCCCTGATTAGGCTGGGCTTTACAACTGTCACAGCAGCAGCTCCAGGAGTGTGACACSAGCCCTGCACTCAGGCAGTGTCACACAGGGAGCCTGCACCACCAACAAACCTCTGCTAAACCCAACTGCAACAGCAAGGAACTGGAGCTGCCCAAACCCAACAGGCTTTTTAAGGTTAGCAAGGATAAAAGCTCCTCCACGTGCTCCTAGAACCACGGGCTAACGCTGTGTAAGCGCCCAGCTGAGAGGGGAAGGACATAACCAAGAGCATGTGTCAAGAAAGGGATATATCCACTTGAAATCTGCAGGCACAACACAAAAAAAAAATGTGTTTCTCACAGTGACAAGATGAAACTTTCTGTCGGTCAGTGACTACAAAGCTGATTCTCTACTTCTGCACCACATGACAGCCTCAAGTACGTAAGAGCATTTTATCTGCCAGCTTGCAATGAAGACCACACAGTTCATAGTTTGCCACCTCCTTTCCCCCAGAAGATCTTCAGAGTTGAGTAATAAAATTCCTCACATGATTTCAATGAGAGGGTTCACTTGTCAGGGGCTGTTTGGAGATGGTATCATATGTCAGGGAGGTGCTGCTTGGATCAAGTTTTCCAACCTTGTGTTTTCAAGGCTTGACTGAAAATAAAAATAAAAAAAAACCCAAAAAAACTTCAGGCGATAAAGTTTGAAACTGGAGAAGAGAGAAATAATCTCTAGATGTTCTTTTCAAAATGTCAACGTTAGCCAATTAATGAGGGGAGGAAGAAAAACTGATTAAAGCCCTGACAAACCCTTGAGATCACAGACTGATTGCGAGTTCTGCTGCAGGCTCCCTGTAGGAGCCTGGGCAAGTTGATCCCTCCACACCTTGGTTTGCCACCTGCGAGAGGAAAAACAGCACTTTCTTCCCATATCCTGTCATTCTTGCTTGTATTGTTCCCCAAATTAAAAGCATTTGTCAAAACACTTATCTTTAGCATTAACCCAGGGAAYTGCATTCACAGCTACCACACGACCCGTTTGCATGACTGAGTGCTCAAATACAAACTCTGAGCACACTTTGCCACCCAGCAACACGAATTTAATATGAGTCAAAAGGGAGCTTTAGTCAATACAGGAATATTAAAATGTTAAAATACAGTTTATTACTGATCTTACAAATAAAAGTAGCTTTAGGGTTATGAGTTAGACTGACCCCCTCTCAAAAAAAAATCAAATTCTCCTCATTATGTCCTAAAAATCCTGCTGTAATCACAGTATTTGTCTCATTGCATTGATAACCCACAAGATCATATTATCAGCAYAGGTATAATTAAAGCCCAATCCCACAAGGACACGTATGCAGAATCCAATCCCTGCTCTGTTAAAAYCAGCATAACGTGAAATCAACTTCAGGGACTTTAGAATCAAAGCTGCATGAAGTTATCGACAGCAGAAACAAAGGCATCTGGCTTTTGCAGAAAGAWTCTAGAGCTGACAGTATTTTGATTTCAAATTCTAAAACTTTGCAGATGAGRAAGATTTGCTACAGATGCCAACGCTGTAGCCTGTCATTCTGTAATGTCCTTAAAAGCTCTGCAACAGAAATCACTGTGAAGCACAAGTTGCTTTCTTTAGATTAAAATGTGCTGTTGTCTCCTGAAAATTCATTTGTTTTCTAACATATACAACCAAACACCTCCCCAGATAATTGGTATAAGGAACAACACAGCTTCCTCCTTCTCATGGTTTCATTAACTCGGGTCCCAGTTCTCCACCCAAAGACCCAAATTTCACCTCTGCCCCACTGACACACAACACAAAAGGAGCAGTCCCAAAAGTTCATGACAGAACGATTCCTGACAGTCATGCTTAATAAAAATGCATTTTATTAAAAGGTAAGTTAGTTTTAAAAATGAATGTCAGAGCCCCACTCTTTTCCCAAATCCAGACAGCAATGAAAAAACATACCAAACACTCCCATGAACCTATGGATTATCACTACAAAGTAAACACTTCATAATCATTTAGTTTTCAAAACACTGCACAGCTATCAACTTCAAATATCCCTTTGTAAGAGACCTGCAAGACCCACACAGAAACTGCCTTAAAAATGAGCTTCCTGCAGCTGACACCAGCYACTGATTCCATGGATTTATCAGAATCACAACGTTAGAGAGATGCACGTTGTCCAGAAAGGTCAATAAACCCAGGGAGCTGCTTGACACCCCTCAGTGAAGCAGTTCYAGAGATAACCAGGCCTCATTCACACAGGATTTTCTCCCAGATTTCCTTACCCCTCCTTAAAAAATCCTGCCGTTTCACCTCGGGTAGCATTCCTGTAACCCAGCTGGCAGCCTGCACACCACAATGTCGTCTAGACCTGCTCGGAACAGTGGGATGACACAGGAGGAAAAATGCTGATGCCTGTTCTGGTGCTCGCACTGGTGCTAAGGGAGCGAGGGGAGGAAGAACAGGCAGCACGGAGTGAAACACAAGTTCCTTGTTCCCAGCCTCCTGCCCGGGCTCGCCGGGTAATTCTGTCAACCAGACAGAAAAAAGTTGTGGCTGTCGCAGGGCTGAGGAATAATCTTCACGTAAGGGGGAAAAGAACATTCCCAAAGCCCAGYTTTCACATGCAGAAACAAACCCAGCCCTTCCCCAGCCCGGTGCTCCCCGGACATGCAGATAACAAATGCATCCCTGCACAGACAACATTCTCCATCCCTTCCTTCCTTCTCCCCTCTCTCCACCTCGGAGATGTTTTCTTAGCGATTCGGAAGAGAAATGGTAAAAAGGGAGACGCAAAACACAGAAATAAATTAAGTTTGTTCTCTGCTGTTGACGGATTTGGTCCTAGCGTGACGGGAGGGGGRAAAAAAAATGTTAGGAGTGATAAATCCATATATACCTACTCCAAACTACACCCCGCTTCCCAAGGGACACGGGATAATGGTAAATAAGTATAGATGCAGTTCCTACTAATGAGGCAGGGTACAGCAAGGCCAAAGAAAATGCAATCATCTCGGGGAAAAAAAACTGCACAGGACTCCTCCTCTCCCATCCATGGAGGAAATCAAATGCYAGCTGCACCATCCCAGGAAGGAAGCGGAGTCTGTACCTGATGAGCCCTGCAGAAATGAGCGAGTCATATCACGGGACCCGAGCAGGCACTTCAGGCTTTCGCCAGCCCACAAATCGTTTGCAGAGCACAATTCCTCGCTCCAGTATTTTGCATGGCATCATCCACGCAAATTGTAGGGATCATTCTGCTCAGTGCTTTCTTTTTTTTTCTTCCCTCCATCCCCACTAGTTTGAAGCAGGGGGACGTAAGGTAGCGTCTGTTCCCTGGCCATCACTTTAACGCCTTCCTCCCCACAAAGTTTAAATCTCCCCAGGTTTTTGTTCGTAAACGTTTTGTGCTTAAAAGCCACCGAACCACGCTCTCAGCGTTACTTGAGCAAACTGAGACAGACCTGACTCCACAAACATGCTTAAACCTTCATTTCCTCTTCCTTCTTCCTTCCCCACCCCCCAAAAGAGCTTTTTTCTTTTTTTTTTTGTCCCTAACACGAAAGAACTGGGGGAAAAAACAGCACGTCCAACCAAGGCTTTTCCAGACTTATCGAAAGAACAAAATGCTTCCGAAGAAGTGCTCTGCAAACATACCAAGAGACACTCCACCAACTAGGAAAAAAAAAAAAATAAAAAGGAAAGAACCCATCAGACAAAACTGAAGTCGAAGAACTCGGCGAGGTCTGGCTCGGGTGTGTATTCTGCACCTAAATACACTCGCCTCTTGTTTTGTTTTAACCCCGAARCTGAGGCAAACACTCCAGCAGAATTCTCCGCCGCTTCCCCCCGGCCGCTCCTGCGGTCAAAACCGTTCTGACCCAAAACCATGCCGGGCACGGGACACAGAAGCGTTTACCCCCCACCCCCGTTCGCCACCCCTTCCCAAGAAGTACAAAACAAACAAGCGTCTGACACCCCACCCAAGCTCTCCTCGCACATTTTGGGAATGACTTCCCTCCGGGTCCTCCTCCTCCCCCACCCGTTCCCGTGTTAAACTCTCCAAGCAAACAGACACCCTTCGGGGCTTTCACGGCTTTGCCCTCCCCGAGAACCTCCCGAAGCCCCGGGAGCTGCCGGAGATCTCGCAGCCCTGGGAGCCGGAGGGGTTTGGGGCACCCCTGAGCCCCGATCCCCGACCTCCACCGGCACGAAGCTCCCGAGAAGGAGCCCCCGGAGCCCTCGCACAGCCCCAGCCAGGGCAGAGCTCCCCGGCAGAGCTCGGGGGGCTCCGTGCCTGGCTCCATCCCCGCRGGTCGGAGCCTCCCTCCTTCCCCTGCCGTACCCCGGGACAGGGAGCGCCGGGGGTCGCACCAGCCCGCCCCAAAACTCCGCGGCGAACAACACCCSAACACCCCCAAACCGCAGCACCCACCCAGGCTGGAGGAGCTCCGCGGCCGCCACTCCGTGCCCCACAGCCGGGAGGAATCAGAATAAATAYATAAACGGCAGGAACAGCGAACCCCAAAGGTGCCCTGCCCTCCCGCTGTAGCCACCCAGGGACACCGTCCTCCTTCCCCTCCTCCTCYCCCGATCAGGGGGCACTGGCGGAGCCCCCAAAAGCCGCGGCTCCAACTCTGCCGCCCGTGCTGAGGGGCTGCCCCTGCCTACCCCTGCCCGTGCCCGGCCGCCCCCCTCACGCACATCCCGCTCTCCGGCTCGGCGCGACTCCCGGCGGTGCCGGCGGAGGGGGGACCCCTTCCCGCTGCCCTCCCTCCCTCCAGCCC
>CADDXX010000755.1:49337-60524 GCA_902810485.1 Alauda arvensis
TTTTTTGGCTCAATCACACCAGACCGACTGTCTTTGTCTGTCTGACAAGCGCCATGTTGATATCAACATCCGAGCTCCCACCTGCTGCAGCTGTGAGACCCTGGGACTTGTAGTTCCCCCCTCCCCAGGGTGACGGGGCGACCCGCGGCGCCGAGACTACAACTCCCAGCGTGCCGCGGGCGCGCGGCGCGCCAATGGGGCGGCGGGGCTGAGCTCGGGGCGGACTACAACTCCCGGCATGCCTCGGGCGGCCATGACGTTATCCAGGGCGGAGGGGCGGCGGGACTACAACGCCCATCATGCAGCGGGCGCGGCGGGGCGGGCAGGAAGGGGGGGCAGGATTGTCCCGGTAAATAGAACCGGGGGACGCGATGAAGCTGGTGAGTGCCCGGGGCGGGGGGCCGTGAGGGCGGGGAGGGGGCTCGGCCTTCCCCTGACGGCGAAGGGGCCCCCGGGGTCGCCTCCGGGCTGCGCAGTCTCAGCCTCGCCGGGCGTGAGGGGAAACTGAGGCGCTGGAGGGTGGCCTGAGGGGAAAGAGGGGGAGGCGATCCTGAGGGAGTTGGGGGGGAGCCTGAGGGAAAAGGGGGTGATATTGGGGCGGGGAGGGGCTGAGAGAGGGGCGGGGGTCGGCCCTGAACTGGGGGGGAAGGCGGGGGTCGGCCCTGAGTGGGGAGGGTAAGGGGGGGCGGGTTTGAGGTGTTGAATGGGATCAGATCTTAGTGGGATTCTGGAGGAGGAGGAGGAGATGTTTCTCAGCCTTCCTAGCCTTGAACATGAGTGTGGCGTGGAGCTTTCCCCCTGCACGTGTGGCTGCTGCTGGACTCTGCTAGGAACGTGAATAAATCCCCGTGGGTTTGTGATAGAGACGTTTTCCATTTGCAGTGTGATAATACGGGAAGATACTAATAATAAAATAAAAAAATCAGCCTGGAACAGCTTTGCCAAGGGTGCACCTTGCTCCTGACAGGCATTTTGATTCTATTATTACAGTCTTCTGTCAGAAAGTACATGACCCGTGCTATTGGTCTCCTCTCTTGAACTGTTTAACTTTCCTAGAGAGGATTGGATTCAGGYACCACTTTGTTTTCCAGGGAGAATTTCAGTTTCACGTCATGATCTGTAGTTCCCAGTCTGGAGGTGAAAACCCAAGCAGTTTTCAACACACCTGAGCATAATATTTGATTTATTTAATCTGAACTGACACCATTATTCAATTTAAGRTTGTCTCTTGATTTTGAGACTGAGCAGTGTGTTGTAACAAAGCTTCACAGAAGTAAATGTGGATTCTGGGCTCTTTGAAGACTTTCAGGAAACCACTCTCCATGGAAGTGTGTACAATTAATTCTAGAGGCAGGTGCTCAAGGACCTGGATCCTGTTTAATCTTACCTGTGTGATAAGGATCTGTGCAGGGATGAATATTGCAAGTGGGACAAACACTGCAAAGTCAAGAACTTCTGGGTGTGATTGTAGAGGCTGATAAAATTCAGTGGGGAAAAGCAAACTGGGAAATCTTTATTTAAAGACCCCAGTGGAAATGCAGAGCTCTTTTAATGTTTAGAGTCTTGCATAGGGACAGAGAGAGGGAAGGGGAAATACAAACTGTCTGTAGTGGAGCATTTTTAGAGCTGTTTTTAAATTCAGGTACTGAGAATTAGGAGATTTTTCACTTTTTTTCTTTTTCTTTTTTTTGGAGATGACCTGGAGATTTTCTGGAGAATTTGGGGTTGTGAAGAGAGGAGTCAGATGCTTTTCATCCTCTTTTCTCATTGATTTGGGAATTTGAAGGAGCAGGGTAGAGGTAGGGACTAGTGGAATGTTCCCTGTCCATGGCAGAGGGGCTGGGACAAGATGAGCTTGAAGTTCCCTTCCAACCCAAACCATTCTGGGATTCTGAGTCCAGGTTTGGTTCAGAATCCAGTGAAAACATCAGACTGCCACAAACTCAAATGTGCTTTGACTCAGGCACATCCCAGTGCTCCTTTCCCCCCAGATTTTCAGCTGGCACGTGATGCTGGAGGAACACACTGCAGGATTTGTTGGCTTCACTTGGAATTCCAAGCTCTGCCTTTAACCTGCACCACTCTGAACATTTCAGAGCTGCAAGTTTGAGCCACCATCTCTCTCCTCTGTCACCCTGCCCTCCATGAGATGCTCAGTGGAATGGGAGAAGCTGCCCTGAGCATCTGCAATCAGCCCCTCAACTTGGGCCCTTTGTGCCCCACTGCCAAACTTTCATCCAACTTGCAAATCCTGCCAGGAAAGCTGAGAGCTGGGCTGGGGATATTTATGCATTTTGTGTGTTTTGTGCCTTTTTTTAGGAGTTAGGAGATGAGGCACCTTTATGTGTTTAGCCTTTAGCCATAAGGGAATAAAGCTGGAAGCAAAAAAAAAAATCATAGAAACAAAACACTTGGCATTTTAGTCCAGTCAATAATGTGACTGAAAGCCCAGAATCTGTTTTAAACAGTAACAAGTAGAAACTGTGTGGAAATGATCACATTTTTGGGGGTTATAGAGACACACATAATGCAAACACTCCCATTCCTGGGTTCCTAATCCAAAATTCTAACAGAGGTGCAGGCCCAGCAATGTCACCTGTGCTAACAGCTGTATAGGAAATATGAATTGCTTTTTTTTTAATTATTTCTCTGTCACTTTGTTTGAATCTGGTAGAAGGAATCCATTGACTCCCAAGAATCCATTTACCACAGATATGATTTTAGCTGCTTTTAAAAAAGGAATATTTTCCCAGTTAGCTCATAGGTGTCAGGGTTGGGATTCTACTCATGATAATAAAAATGTTGTGCTGGTAAAAGTAATGATATTTCATTGCCTTTTTTAATTACCAATAGTTTAAAAGCTACATAAATAGAACTTATTTTTCCCTTCATTTCTTTCTATTTACTTCAATTTATAGCTTCATTTGTCAAAGTTCTGGTCTGGTGAGGACTTAATTTCACACGAGTGTGTTACATTTGTGAATAAACCAACTGAATTCCTCACTCYTTCACCAGCCTGGCTTTACATATTTTCTTAAACTTTACTAAAAGAAAGGCAAAAATGTGATGTAACTCCTTCATAATTAAGGCTTTGTGAATTTAAAACAAAACTCTCTGTGATATTTTAAATTTAATATTTGGGGCTTAGTGGGTTTTACTGTTTAAATAGAGTTGAAAGCAGGTTTTTGAGGAATGTATGTAAACAGACTCCTTGAGGGTTGTTAATCCAGACAGTTGCAGTCCTGTGTTAACATTATTGTGAGCAGAGGTAGAAAATGAAATTATTAATCTCCCTTTTTTTTTTCCATTTGGAAAAAAAAAAGAGGGAAGAGTAGAACACAAGCTTAAGGGATAAATGACTTAGRAAAAGATTGAATCTGTTTTTAGAGCAGTGTACGGCCAAAAAAAAAGTTATTTTTCATCTTCACGGACAAAAACTTGAATGGAGGAGCTCCAGTTCGACCCCCTGAGCMTGGCACTGCTGCCAGCTGCCCGGATTTGGGAGAGTGGAGGTGCAAAACCCCTCCTGGAAGCAGAGGAACCTCTAATCCCACGTTTGAAAAGCCGACCTTTTGTGTTCTGCTCTCGCTCCGAGCTCCCGTGCCTCGTTAAATGTTTGTCCCTGCAGACGGGAGGTGGCTGCATCTCCGCGATGCTCAGGTGCCCCCTCCATCACCCGCTCCCCGCCTCATTAAGCTTGCAAAGCCTCTGGGATTTGGAGACACAAACCATTCCATTCAGGTGGGGTTGGCCGGTCCCTCCTGCTTCCTGTTTGTGTTTAGCAAGACAAAAAGCAGGTGAGAACTCGCCCCGGAGCTGCTGCACCTGTGCAGGGGGTGTTGGGGCAGGTTTCTTAGCAAAATAAAAACTTGTTCTCCTGCAGGGCTTCTCTGCCTCCCTGCCCACCTCCAGGCGTTTTCACATTTTCTAGTTAAGTTTTGCCAGGAGGACTGAGGTTGGAAGAAGCTGATTTTGTGGGGTTTTTGGGGAAAATAGGTGATTGCAAGGAGAAAAGAGGTTCTGCATGTGTGCTAAATCASAGAGAAGAGCTTTGCCATCTACTGAASCCTTAGGATCAGAAAAACTGCCTGAAGAAAATCTGACCATTAATACCCTGACATGGGGAAATCTCAATGAACACACACAGCTGTGGGGCACAGGTTCATGGGAAATCATGGTTTATTCTGGTGTGTAAGGAGCTGTGTTTGAAAACAAGGGAGGGAAGGCAGTTTGTGAGCTCTGCTCACTGAATCASTGAGGGTGGAAAAGACCTCCATGATTGAGTCTAACCTGTGACTGTCCCCATGTTGTCACTGAGTGCCACATCCAGTCATTCCTTGGGCACCTCCAGGGATGGGGACTCCAAACCTCCCTGGGCAATCCCTCCCCAATGCCTGACCACCTTTTCCATGAAGAAATTCCTCCTGGTGCCAACCTGAGCCTCTCCTGGCACAGCTTGAGGCTGTTCCCTCTCMTCCTGTCCCTGTTCCCTGGGAGAAATCCCGACCCTCCCTGGCTGTCCCCTCCTGTCAGGGAGTTGTGCAGAGCCACAAGGTCCCTCCTGAGCCTCCTTTTCTCCAGGCTGAGCCCCTTTCCCAGCTCCCTCAGCTGCTCCTGGTGCTCCAGCCCCTTCCCTGGGCACATTCCAGCCCCTCAATGTCCCTCTTGTCATGAGAGACCCGGAGCTGGATTCGAGGTGTGGCTTCACCAGTGCCCAGCACACAGGGAAGGGTCATGTTCTGAAAGGTCCTGAGTAACTCCTCCTCATTCTCCTTCCAGTACTGCTTGTCAGGACATCCAACCTTGCCATGCAACGTGCTCAAGTTCAAGTCCACCACCATCATGCTGGACTGTGGGCTGGACATGACATCAACCCTCAACTTCCTCCCGCTGCCTCTGGTGCAGAGGTGAGTTCTGTGGCCTGTCAGCACTTCCTCTGCAYCTTCTTGGGTTGCACTGGGAGTGCTGTGCCTGAAATGGTGGATTGGGAAGGAGGGGAGGGGATGGGTACAAATGAACAGCATCATCTGATATCATAAATAGACTTTGTTCACTTAAAAATTCTCTTTATCAAAATAACGTCCTTTGGCTCGGGAGACGGAAGACRTTTTATGGATTTATTGATTGGTTTTTCTGGATAATTTATTCTAAGCTTCAGTAAAGTATTGCTGCAACTGCTCAGCACAAGTGAGGTCACATATCTGTCATCTTTCTGGCTTCTCCATGCAAGATGAGATAAATGGGTAACTGAGATGGAGTGYGTGGAGCCCAGCAGGTCCTGTTTAACCACCATCTTCTCAGGCTTCAGACTAATGCAGAGCAAAACAGCACTCTGCAGCCCTTGGTAGTTGCCTSCATGGCAGAATTGTTCCCTTTTAAAAGTTAAATAAATAAAAGGGCATGGGAYTGGAGCTGCAGAGAAACAAAAATAGAGTCTAGAACAGAATCCTGAGATCTGTCTATGCCCTGCTGGGGCATAGTTGTATTTCCCCAGGTTTTGAGACTAATTAGGATATTCAGTTAGGGTGACATGTTTTGTGTAAATGGAATAAATGACAGAAATTAGCAGTTGGAAAGGTGGCAATGAGTCACTCTCAGTGATGGGAAGCAGTAGGAGTTGTCTCAAAAGCTGTTCAGTAACTTTGATCCACGAGGAAACAAGTGAGGAACATTCTGGGTTCAGGGAAGGCTTAGTTGAGAGGGGGAAAATAGAATTGGAAAAGGGAGTGACCTAATGAGGTTAAAGCAGTTTGTCCAGCACTTCCTATGATTTGTTATTTTTTGGAGAGGAGAGGAAAGGAATGGACAATGTGTGCATTGTTCTGCAAGAACGTGGAGCTCAGGATCTGCTGTAGATTCCCTCAGAGGGATCAGTGTGAAAGTCAATTTTTGCCCCATCCCATAATGCAGCTGCTGACTGCAACAACTGGGGCAGGAGCAGATTTGGAACAGATCCAGCAAATTTGGGAAATCCAGGTACAGACAGAACTGCCTTGCATTTTGCTTTTTCCCACCCACTCCCCAAAAAAAAAAAGTAAATTGAGAGAGGAACAAGCAGCAAAATGAGGTGATTGAACAAAGGCTTAAGAGTTTCTTTAGAGCAGCAGGAATCAGCCTTCCCCTGGGATGTGGCAGCTTTGCCTGCTGATGGCAGGCCCTGGGAATGAGCAGCCAAATTGCAGGTCACAACCTGGAATTCCCCAAGCACCTCCAGAATGTGGGCACTAAAACGACTCCAACTCAATAAGGGAGGATGTCAGATTTGACCCCTGATGGCCCAGTGGAAAGGGAGCAAACACTTGGATTTAAATCCAATCAATCTTGTCAGGGAGGTGACTGAACACCCCTTGGAGCAAGGATTGGCCTGAGCACATGGACTTGGGCAAGTCATTGATCTCCTCTGCAGAGCAGGTGTCCTGCAGAGAGCTGTGGAAAGAAGTCAGAAATGTGAGCAGGAATGTGGCTGCCACTGCAGAGTCCTTATCTCTGCACTGCTCCCAGCTGCACCATTTGAGATTAGGAGTCCATTGCCATGATGCCCAAACACCTCTGAAATTCAGGTGTGTGTTACCCACATAACAGGGGTGACAGAGAGCTGGCATTGTCACCAGGGAAGGTGACAGGAAGTGTCTGGCACATCTGGGCTTCTCACCAGCTGTGTCCTCTCACAACCAGATGTGCTTATTGGAGATGGACTTGAGTGAGACCTTAACCTGAGAGGAGCCAAGCTTCTCTCAGCTGGCTTTAACCATCCCAGCAGGATCCATGAAGCCCTTGGATTGTGGAGACAGCTTTCCCAAAGCTGCCCAAATGTGAGCTATTCCAGAGGATCTTTGCTCCTCAGCTCAATCCTGTGTSGTGCCTGCCCTCCTTGAGCAAATATTTTGAGAGTGTGCCTTAATCTCTAAGAGAGGAAAGTGCTGCAGTGTTTGTGGCATTAAAGGCACTGGGCATTTTTTAGAGTTCTTTGCTCTCCAAAGAAATGCCAGTRCAAAGGTATTTAGATTCCTCCTGGCCCTGCAAGTGGCATTCCCTGTTCTCCCCAGCCCATGGAGCATGTGCAGAGCACCTGCAGCTGCCCCAGCTCCTGATGCTCCTGTACTTTAAAGGAGCTTTGTCAACTGGAGTTTTCTCCCCTGTGCCAAAGTCAAATGCAGAACATGTGGGAAGCTCTTAACCTTTCCTGTCCAGCCATGACACMCTTGCTCACATTATTTATGGGACAGTTCCAGCTATTTCAGATTAATCAATCACTCTATTACAATGTCACAACCATGTCAGGGGGAGCTGTGTTGCTTCTTGGCTCCAAGGTAAAGACTCCTTTGTTGCTTGTTCTGCTTTCAGCCACACACAGGACACACCTGCTCATTTTGCCTCCCCAAGTCTTTATTCCTCAGTTTAGTACAAGTTTAGTGCTCTTTCATCATGAATAAAGCAAAACTCTTGCTAGGTTGAATTATGGGGAGTAGGACAGGTTAAGTTTATTCTGCTCTGCCTTGTGCTTCCTGTCCTCTCCTCCTGTATCTGTCAGAGTTGTTGTACATCAGAGTGGTTTGCTCTTGCTTTTTCCACATCTTTTAGACTCCCTGCACCAATTCTGCTCAGTCCCCTCTGTGTCCAAATCACTGCTCCTAAATGGTGCTTTTGAACTGAGGAGCACATTCAGCCACTTCATCTTTTCTATCATCAGCCTTGCTCTTTATCCTCAGAAGGGAATTGCCCTTCTCTGGCACAGCTTCTCCRTGGCAGATCCTTCTGCTCTCACCTCTTACCTTCTGTCTTCACTCCCTGACCCTTGGATTTCCCCTTTTTCCCTTCCTTGTGACTTGCTGGGGTGTCAGAATTTGTTCCTTTATACTGCTGTCAGTCTGAACTCAGCATTCCTCTGAGCACTTGAATCACTTCCTATTTTCAAGATGTTGAATTTGGAAGCCCTTTTAGGATAATAAACATGCCTGTCTGCAGATATTGATGCACAGCACTTGCAAAATGCATTGCAACCAGGTCCTGTGTCCAAATCTGAAGTGGTTGCAGGGTTTGGTTTCAGGTGGGTTCAGTCCTGTTGTTTATTCAATTATAAATAAATAAATAAACCTCAGTCTGGGCAAAGAGTGGGTTTACAGCTAAGTTGTAGACACACAAAAATCAGAWGTGAAATATAAATCAATCTCTCAGTTATGACAGCAAGAAATGCTGCAGCCATTACTGCTGTAAGCTCAGAATTACAGTGGCTACCTGTAAATTCCTTTATTAGCATTTAAAACAATGAAAACAGGGGCTCTGCTGCTGCTGAGAGCCTGCAGTTCACAGCAAAGCCTCCTTGGCCCTGTGCAGCTCTTGGGGTGGGTCTGCAGGGTGACACCCAGGCACAAAGCCATGCTTTATGTGGATATAAAATCCCAACCTGTGCCTGTAAATGACTCAGTGCAGAGCATCAGTCTTTCCCTGCCACTGCTAATGGGAATATTTGTCTGCTGTCCTCTGTCCCAGAGCAGTTTTATGGTGCTTTTGTGTTGTTTCCAGCACAGAAGTTTGTTGCTGCCCTAACTTCTGTTTATTCATCCAGTTTCCACCACRGGGAGCTCAGCAGCACTGAGCCTTTTGAAAATCCTCACCATAAATGACTAAAAACTCCCTGCATGCCTCATCCTCTTTATTCCTTTTTACTTGTAAGTGTCATCATGATGATTTGTAAAAGTCATTTTGGTGAACACTTAAGCACAGTGAAASTGTCAGTCTGTTTTATTGGGACTGTGACTTCCCTGAGACAGGAGTGGTGTTCTCTGCCTGTGTGACACCAAGGAGAAGATCTGTGCTCAGCCACTGAGAATAACTCAGTTCCATATTGCAATCATTTTTCTTTTCTTCTTTCTTTCCACAGCCCCAGGCTGTCCAAACTTCCTGGATGGGTTTTGAAAGATGGAAGCACCTTTCTGGACAAGGTACTGGGGTGATGCTTGGAATTTTCTTGCCACCTGGACAGGTTGGGAGCTGGTGCTGCTGTTCTGACTCATCCCAAAGGTTTCTCTGTGTGCCTTCACCAGCCAGGGTGTCCTTGCAGAGCAGAACATTTTGAAACCAAATGCTAAATAGCAACTCTCAGGCTTCAGAGGTAGCCTAGATGATAAAAAAAAAAYCTGCTTAAAATGCACAAGTGGTCGGTGTGAATATTTTTGTGTTTCATGGAGCTCCATAAATAATAGTGCTTTGCCTTCTCAGAGTGCCTTTTATTCCACAGGCTCACTTTTCTGACACTGAGGCTTCAGAGCATGCCTATAAATGAGGTTGGTTTCACAGCCTTTTTCAGGCAGAGCTGTGAGAAAGGCAATGGGAGGTCTGTCAGAGAGGAAAAGCATGGCTTTGGCCTCTMAAATCAACATGTGTTCTGCTGCTGGACATAGCAGGGAGGATATTATCTCCTGATTCTGAGACCCAGAACTTCCTCAGCCACATGAGAGACACAGAATTCCTCTTATTTTTTTCCCCCTCTTTTCATTCCATCATTTTGGAGGCAGAATTTCTGTGAGGCTTCAACCAAAACTTGGCACTGCAGCAGCCAGCTTGATCTGCCATGGGGGGAACAATGAGCACAAAAATATGTCAGATGTTATTAAAATAGGCAGATCCATTTCAAATGTGGGCAGCAATAGGTAGCAGTGGAGAAAATGCTTAATAGACTGTTCCCTGACTATGGGAACATGAAAGGARACAGTGATAATAGTTGCTTTTGTAGGGGACTTTGAGGTGGACAAAATGGATTGATCTGATTTTTACAGACAAGGGAGCTGAAGATCACAGATTAAAGACCTGATTTTTCTTCTCGTTGGAGACAAAAGGAACTGTGCAGGCAGCATTTCTGTTGGTAAAATAGTAACAGCTCTATTCAGAGCACTTGCTCACTGGCACTTGCAGGGCTGCAGAGGCTCAGGGGCAGAAATGGARTTGCTCAGTTTGAATTCCCTGGAATTTGTGTCTCCTGAAACCCCAGCTTTGGTGTCCAAAGAATGGGCACAGACTGTCACTGCAGCTTTATTTGGAATATATTTAAATTTCTGGGATGCTGCTGCTGCAGTGTGTGCTCAGGAGAAACCTCCAAACTCACTCWGTGGCAATGGAAATCATGTTAAAAATTCAAAGGCAGCCTCTCAACTTCACCTTGACCACTGTAAGTGCTTGGAATGGTAAATTCTTGACCCATGCTGGAAAAAGGCAAGGGAAGGAGTCAAAGGGGGGTGTTCCATCATGTGGGGTGGACATTCCTGTTACAGCACTCAGTTATAAAACTCCAGGCCTGCAGAGGCACTGAAATGTGCTGTGATCTACTTTTAATCATTCTGAACTCCCTGGAGATGAGGTGAGGAGACTTCTGCCACTGGATGTAATTGCTCATTTGTTATTAGTTGGCAGGTGCACTGTAATTATTAAGAATTGGATTCCATCTTTAATTCTGTCAGCCTGAAGCTGGCTGAGCCCACTCTCTTTGGGACAGCAGAGAAGGGTGGAAGGGAGGGAACCTGGGAGTTTGCTGGGAGTAGAGTTGGGAATATTTTTGTTCCACCYTGAAGAATGTGACTTTTCATGTGACAAAAGTTTTTTGATGTCAGCCTTGATAAAGAGGAAGGAAACAGGGGATAGRGTTTAACAAAAAGTGCCATGTGGAGATTAGATCCCCAAATTTGTTTCACCAAATACTCTGAGACTGGGGCTATAAACTGCATTTAGGTTCTAAAAAGACAGAAGAGTTGGATGTTATTTGGAACCAAAAGTAAATTCCCAACTTGCCTTCCTGGTGGTTCCCAGGGCTTTCTTTACCTCTCTGTCCTTCCCAAGGAGRATCTGATCCCTTCAGGTACCAAGCAGCCTCATCTGGCATGAAAGCAGTTCCAGCAGATCTGCCTGCACCAAATTGTGTCTAGGAGGGGGATAAATATCCTGTAATAATGGGCTGGAAATCACCTGTGATCAAAAAAAAATGTCTGAAAATGCAAAATGTGCTGCTTTGGAGTAACAGTGTGTTGTGTTTTTGTGTCTCCTCTGTTGGTGTGGTTTGTTCCAGGAGCTGAAGGAGTGCTCTGGCCATGTGTTTGTRGACTCAGTGCCTGAGTTCTGCTTACCAGAGGTGAGTTTGTTCAAAGCCTTTCTGAAAAATCTGACTCCATTCAGTCACATGGGAGAAACTTCTTAAAT
>CADDXX010000755.1:67541-87138 GCA_902810485.1 Alauda arvensis
TTTTTTTCCTACTTGGCTGTTGCTAGAACAGAATACTTATTACTTCTGAGTCTAACTTTTAATTTTTCWGGCTGATCAATCCCCATTACTGCTTTCCAGTTCAGCTAGTTCTACTCCAAACAGTTAGTATCAAACACAAAGTATTATCATMTTCATTAGATAAAGCACTGGAGCATTTTAAATGCAAACACTGGATAAAATAKAATAAGTTCATTTTRGTGGTTATCATTTTTCCATTATMACATCCASTCTGAACTAATTGCTCAGCCAGTTTTATTGCCACTGGGTTGGATTTCAAGTGAGCTTCATGGAAGCTCTGTAGATGTCAGCCAGGGGATCTTTCACACTGATTGGATTTCAGGGGCTAAAGAGGAAGTTTGCCTTATGAAAGGCACTTTGTTGRCTTCTTGTTTGATGGTTTCCTGTATCTTTTAAAGTGTTTAAAATTGGCTGTTTCCTGAGAGAGTCCATGGTCTGGTGGAGTTTGGTGCTGCCATGCTCCTCTCCCTTCACACAGTTCTGGGATTTAATGCCATCCATTCACTGCCACCCTTTGCACTGACCATTTGTCACTGTGCAGATCCCAGGGAAAAATACAAATCTCTGTGGTTTTAAAGTGTGAATTTTTTATCCTCAACCATGTGGATTCGTGGTACCTCCACAAAGGTTAAGGTACCACAAATCCACATGGCTGAGGATACAAAATTTGTGGCTGTCCCAGCAGTTGCCCTCACACATCTGGTTGTTGTGAGGTGATCCTTGACAGGATGTTGCCTACCATGGGGGTGGTAGATTCACTCCAGCCCACAAAATCCCCTCTGGTAACTCTGTAGGGTTTTTAGAAGTGAGATGACCCTGAATGCTGACAGGGACCCAGCACCTCGTTGCCTTTCAGCTTCATGAAACCACTGGAGTCTGGTGCCACTGGTTTCTGCCAGGGACCAGAGTATTTTCAGTACAGCCCCAGCTAAGAGAAACTTCCTTCAGTCACCAAGGACAATCCCCCACTTTCTCCATTACCTGGAGAAACATTTTCCTCTTCCCAGAAGAGAAGCTCCTGAAAGCATCCAACACTAAATGCTTCTTCTGGTAGGTTAAAGGCTTTTACAGGCAATTTGCTTCAGGGCAGTGGTGGACAACTCTCCACATTGTGTGGGCTTTTGTTGCTTACAACTTCCCAAAAAAGACCTTGAAGGCTTTGTTTGTTTCCTGAAGCAGGGGGTGCTTTCAGGCAGTGTGTGCAGGAATTGCAGTTATGGTCCTGGACTTGTGCTGTGGTCTTGGCAAGAGCTGCCCTTAATCCTTTCTTCAGTATCTTAAATTATGGAGGAGTTCACTGACCTAGTAGATATAACAATAAATTAAATTCCTTTAAACGAATTGATCAAAGAAACTTGACCAATTTCCATAAATCTTTGGAAATTGGTTTGAATTAGCCTTTGATTTAGCATTGGTTTAATATACAAATTCCTATTCTTCTTATGCATTTGGCAGCTGTGCTGCTTCCTGCCTCAGTTCATGTTGCTAAGGAAGATTTATTTCCCAGGAGTTAGCCATCCCTCTTSCAGCCTGTGACATTCTAGTTCACTTCTTCCCTTGACAACACAGGCCAGCTGACTTGCAGTGTCTGTGAGGAGCAGAATGGATGGGTCTCACTTTGGTGTAAAACATCTTAAATRCTTCCGTGGAGGGGATTTCAGAGAKCTCTGCAGTGTCAGCTCGTGTCTCCCTGCCAGGGCACTCCCAGGGGAAGTGGGATGGGAGGCAGGGAAGCTGAGCTGCAGGGCAGAAGAGAGCAGTGGCAGAAATCAGGGCAGAGCCATCCCTGCTCGTGCTCTGGTCACTGCACTTGGATTGGTTCAGATTATTGGGGTATTATTCAGATTATCATGAGATAAAAAATAGACACTGATCCAAGATCTCAGTGCTGAAGTGCATTTTGTGTTGACATCTCAGCACCTTTCATCAGTGGTGAAAATACCCCAAGAGCTGTGATAACACCTTGRTCACAGCTGCTTCTTTGAAGGCTGGACAGAAGAGCAGCAGAGAGAGCTGAAGGAGAGCAATCCTCAGGGTGAGGCACACTGGGCAGCATGGCTCTGCTCCTCAGCAGGCAGAAAGYCTTGCTCCTCACTTGGAAGCACCAAGCACACTGAAAATAAAACTTTAAAGGGTAAAAGCAAGGATCTGAGAGGATATAAATGGCTGTAGAAGCTGCTCTACAGTTGTGGATGCCCCCAGAACATGTCCCTGCTGTTCCCAGGTTGCTGCCAGCCCCGCTGAAGGACGCCGTGGAGGTGTCCATGTGGAGGAAGTGCTACACCATGCCYGAGGTGAATGCAGCCCTCAGCAAGATCCAGCTGGTGGGCTATTCCCAAAAAATTGTGAGTACCTGCACACTGCCCTCAGGGCAGCTCTTCCCCAGCTCCTTCCCCTGCAGAGCCTCTGCTGGATCTAGTTAGCCTGGCCTAGGCAAGCGAGGCAGGATTGCACAGACTGCCCCTCAGTCTGCCTCCCAGGAAGGGCTCTTGTTTGGTGGAATCAGGGAATATCCATTTGTTTCTCCTCTTCCTTGGGGAGGCCAATTTTAASGCAGCTTGCCCTCAAATTTGGAGCTGATGGCTGGCCCACAGAGAGCTGGGAGGATGCAGGGAGTGAATGTATCCTCTCCTTCTCGAAGCCACATCCCCTTCCCAGCTCCCCTGTCTCGCTTCTGGGAATCTTTTGAGTGCTTTAGCCTCCACTTTGTTTCATCCTGTAAATTAGGGATTGTAAACAAAACTTAATGGTTCCATGTGAACTTCAGAATCTCCTTTCCCAGGGCTCCCAGCTAACAGTTATTGTCTGTAATGCTGTTGACCAGAATCCAGTGTAGTTTCCAGAATGAACTGAACCAACAGTTCCATACTCTGCAGATCCCATGTGGATTGTAGGCAGCCTGTGGGCCATGATCCCTGCTCTTGTTTGGGCTGGGATACCTGGTTTTGCTGCTCAGAGGCCATAAAAAAATAAAAATATGGGTTAAAGTCAGTTGTGACTCCTCATTATCTATGGATTGTTACAGTTCATTTTTGCCTGTCCTCACAGTGTGGATGCACCTCCCTTAATTTTAGATCTGTACATCTGAGCCAATCATTCTTTTACAGTTACTGGGGAAAAAAAACCAAAACCCATATTTTTTTCTCTTCCCAAGGCTAACATTTCAAATAATCAAACTTTAGAGCCTTTACACACTCTGAGGAGTGACAACCCCTGCCTTGTTTTTCATGGCTTCCAAATACATGTTGAAATACTAGAAAAAATCATTAGTATTGCATGAATCAGATGCTTGTTCTATTATTCAGTAASCAGAAGGTGGATCACATTAGGGAGGTCTGAAGGTTTATTTTCGTCTCTCCAAACAAGTATTCCACGTTCCTGGGTGCAGATGAAGGAATACAATTCCTCATGACACCTGGARAGGAGGCAACTGTCAGGCTGCTGACACTGAAACTAAAATGTGGATGGAGTTTGCTGGGTGTTGTTGCTAAATCACCAGCAGGTAGCATTTAAAAAGAAGTTAAGTKAGAAAGCAAATGGGTTTGAGGTTGTTTGTTTTCCACAGTAAAATTTGCAACCCAAGCAGAGTTTCATATCAGTATAGAAGTATTTGTCCTTTCCTCTCTGCTGCTGGCCAAAACCAAATTAATTTGAGTGAAGGAGAATAGAGTCTTCAAAGGTGCAAAGCTCCCACAAACTCCAACACAGCAGAGGCAGGCAGAGGATCAAGACCCTGGATTTTTGAGGTGTTGTTTAGTGTGAACTCAGATGCCATAAAATTCACATGGAAGGAATTGATGGAGGCTCTGCAAGAGTGTGTGTCCTGCTGGACATGGGTGGGTAAAACCAGCAGATGTCATTGCCAGCAGAGCAGCTTCACAAAGGCTTTGAGCAGCAGAACTGCTTTTGCAATTCCTATCACTGATGTTAAAATGACCTGTCCTGACTTTTTTGGGGGGTTTTCTCAAGTTGCTGTCTCTCCCTGTTGTGTTTCAGGAGCTGTTTGGTGCTGTGCAGGTCACCCCTCTGAGTTCGGGCTACGCTCTGGGCAGTTCCAACTGGATTATCCAGTCACACTATGAGAAGGTTTCTTATGTTTCAGGATCTTCYCTGCTTACAACACACCCTCAGGTACAGCCCCTGACTTTTCTTGGTCTTTAGGAGGAAYTTTGGCTCAAAAAATGGGGTTATTCCAGCTGGGAACAGGTTTAGGTGAGAGGCCACACTAAGATAACTGCATTATCAGTGCCTGGACTTAATGGGCATTGATAAAACATACCCTGACAAATGACAGGTATCAATAGTTATGAGGGAAAGATAACTAAAATTCTTTATTCTTGGTGATTAGATGTTCACTTCAAACTGTGGAATTGTCTTTCACTCTAAAGAGGAAATTTTCAACAGCCTTAAACGAAAGAGCATTAGTGACTTYTTAAAAAAAATCCATATTTGACTGAAGAATCTTCCCAGACAGTTCACAGACTGCTTTATATCACTCCTGAAACATCCTTCCTTAGGAGGAATGATAGCTTAGTGGCTGCCAACTTTTCCACCCTGCTCTGCTAAGGGCAGAGTCTTTATAGTGCTGTAGATGTAATTTCCAGTAAATTAATTCTCTCTAGATCCATAAATTCTTRGTGCAGAGAAAGGCTTGAAGTTTGCAGTGCTGTGTGCTTCAGAAGTTGTCAAAATAGTTAAAAGCATTATTGCAGGAGGTATTTAAAAATAATTTAGAAGATGTGGCAGGTTTTTTTTGATCAGTAAGTGATTTCCCCCAAGGTGGGAGTCTGCTGGAGAGCTTTGCTTCTGAGCATCCCTCCCTTAAAAGCTTGTTCTCAGCTGAGAAACTGCAGTCAATAAATGATCCTTAATAGTGGGGCCATCCTTGGGTGCACAAAATGTATCAGAGCCTCYAAATCCCTGTTCCTCATCAGCCTCRTTCCATCCTGGGCTCTGCTCTCATCCCCTCCTAAGAAGGAGCAGCAAGATGTGACTGGAATATTTCTGTCAGGAGAAATTTTTGCCCTGTAATTTGGTACCTGAGAATGTTTTCTCCTCACTGACATGAATTATAATTCAGTTTCTCAGGTCAGACTGGCCAGGCTTCATCATTTTCCACAGGTGAACATTTCTCTGGAAGCTTCTGGTAAAATCTCTSTTTTTAAGGMAATKAAGTCCCAGTGGAGTGAGTGAACTGCTCATGGGCACATCTTTAGAAAGAACAGTTTTTAACAGATAGTTAAAATCACACTCAGTTTGTACTTTCCTTATTCACCACACCACAGATGTTCCCCCCACATCATCCTCTTGCTTTTGCTTCCAGATGCTTTTTGAAGACAATGGATAGTTTTTGTGCTGGGGTTAATCATCCCTGGGAGCACCAGCACAGGCTGCTGCAATCTGGTGTTTCTCTGTTGGCTTTTGGGAGCTTCCAACCAGCTCTTCATCACCCCTTTTTGATGTTTGACAGGCAATATGTAATGATGACAATAATTCAAGTGGCACACAGTCAGAATTGGGAGCAACAAATCATTTCTTCCTCAGGGAGTGAAAAGTTGTTTGTCTGTCCTGCTTCTCCATAGGATCATGATGAGAAGTTCATAATGAAATTCCCATTTTTTTTTCACTGCATTTTGCTTTTAAAAATGATCTATTTTGAACATACCCAGAGCTGCTTTTCCAGTGATTTGGGATTTAGGCACCACTGACTGTTCCCTGTTCTTCTGGCAGATGCTTTCCATTGAAATTTTGCCTCCCCCTCTCCTGGAATTGCCACTGTTGCCACTGAAGTGGAGAACAGGAGTTGACAGCACAGGTTCAGACATGTCACTAAAAGCTTTTTAAGACATATTCTTTACATTAACCCACAAAAATCAATGCAGGCCCTCTCAGTGCAGTGGCACCTGAAATTATGTGGATCTAATATGCCATAATCATTATGTACATTATCACAGGCAGATTCCAGCTTATTTTTTATKGCTTTATTGGCATTTCATTTTCATGGACACACTGGAGAGAGTCAGAGATTGTGATAAATCTCACGTGTCAGGTGTGATCCTACAAGGGGGAGCACAGCTTCAACTCCTGTCAGAGCTGATGTGAAATCCCCCTGCATGTTCAGGCTCCTTCTCAGAATGGCTCTGCAGAGCTGGGAGCAGGGGAATTGCCCTTCCAGTGGTCCTGGAGCTTCAGCAAAGGAAATCTTTTCATTGTCTCTTCTGGCAGAAACCTTTCCTGGTTGGTGAGACTGCAGAGAGTTGTTTATTGAGAGTAAATAACCATCAAACACCACACAGCTGATAGCAGTTGCCCACTTTTGCTTTATCCCAGCCCAGAGTGAGGCCCAAAGTTACCTTTTCACCATCTGCAGAGAGAGAATTGGATTCTACCTTATCAAGATTGGATCAAGTATCAARAATATGTATTTAATGTCACACTGATGTCTCATTTCTGAATTTCTACTTTCTGTCTGCTGATGCAGAGAAATGGCTTTGCGTTTTCATTCTGCTTTCATAAAATACCACTACAAAACAAGTTAGATTTCCACAAATGGAGGAGTGTGAAGTGTAAAATGTTTGCTGACTGTATCTACCATGTTCTGCCTGGGGAAACCCTGCCATTCCTGATTTTATTTCCATGCTGCAGCCCATGGACCAGGCTTCTCTGAAGAACAGCGACGTGCTCATCCTGACGGGGCTGACGCAGATCCCCACTGCCAACCCCGATGGAATGGTGGGGGAGTTCTGCAGCAACCTGGGTAGGTCACTGGGAGAAATCTCCTGCCTGCTTCATCACCTTTTTCATGGCTTTGGGTGGGAAATGATGCTGAGATTCCTGGAATTGAAGGAGTTGTCCAGCTCTAGCTCCTGGCATAAAACTACCTGTTCAGATTTTACGATGTGCTCCCGGTGTCATTAATGCAGTAAGTGCTTGGAGAGACACAAGTTGTGCCTGAAATGTTTTGAAATGGAGCAGGTATAAAGAGATTTAATCATCTGCTGCTCCTGCTTGGCTAAGTRTGTCACCAACAGGCTGCATGGATATTGTTCCTGAAATATTACTATTTCCTTCCTATCAGCCAGAGTGAAATCTTTACGTGCTTTTTTTATGACTTTCAGTTTTGAAAACAAGCACATCTGCTTCCCCTCTTACACCTGACTTTTAAATATATCAAAAGCAAACAGCACAATCTCTGTTTAAAAAAAAAAAAAAAAAAATCAAGCTATATTTATAGATCCCCAGAAATATAAAACCTAATCAGATGCTTTCACAGCTGGAAAAGCTGATAATTGCAAAGCTGTGATATCAGTGTGAATGGCAGCATTTTCCAGCCTGTTTGGAATGTCACATCCAGTGCTGTTCTCTCCTTTYCTCCCCTTCCCCCTGCTCAGTTCCTCTGTGCTCTCATCCTTCTTTCATCAGACCACTTTGCCATGTCTGTCCTGCTCTGTTTGCCTGTTTTTTTATCAGATCTTCCCTTGAAATTCACTACTTTTTATAAATGTGTGGCTTCTCCCCTCATCAAATGTCAATCAGTGCAAAACCAGCACATTWTATCAAACTAAAAAGCTCATTATGGGAGGATCCTGACAAAAGTTACCAAAAGCCATGACAAAACTAAATCAGACTAAATTCCTGCTCTGGTGGAGTGGGACCCTGCCCATGGCAGGGGGYTGGAACTGGATGATCCCTAAGGTGCCTTCCAACCCACTCAATATTCCTAAATATCTGTTAATAGAGCACATTTTATAAGAATTATGATCATGGGTTTCGCTAAAGATCCTCTCTGCCAACATCCTGGCTCCAAGAGGGATCTGTGTGCAGATGCCTGAAGAGGAGCAGGGTGAGATTCTGGGATCCTTCCCTCCCAGGAYCTTGAAGTATTTTTATTTCAGGAATTTCCTGAATGAGATGGGATTGTGCAGTTAATGATGCCCAGTGGTTTTGTTCAAGCTCCCCCTGAAGCTGTGTCAACACCTGTGACTTCCTTTCCTGAATGTGTGTTTTTACATGTGTGTGTGTGTGTATTTCACTGGTTTTAAACACTGTGAATTTTATTACCCTCTGAGCTGCCACAGACCAGCTCTGCTGACCTTGTTTTGGTAAAATCCAGATGTGCTGCCCTTCTCTGTCCCTTCCTGGGGCTCACTGTCCCCCTGGCAGTGACACAATCCCCTCCTACCACAGAATAAACAAGACACTGATAATTAAAATGCATTTACAAATTAAAATCTTGGAGCTGTAGTTGGGCCAAAGCAGAATGCAGAAGTTGACTGTGTGTAAATAAAGGTGTTACCTGGTGGCAGTGCAGGTGGCTGTTTGTCTGTTCTGGTTTACAGAAACATCCTGAACTATTYTTAGGGGTTTGCAGTTTCTGTCTTGAACGAGGCAAACTCAGAGAAATGAGAAAATCATTAAAAACCAAAGGAAAGGCTTAAAATAATGCCATTGTAAGAAKCTGCAGTTTGAGTGGCACTTGCCAAAACCCAGCAATCTGAAGAAATGAAATAATTCTATATCAGTGCCATTTAGGGCTGTCTTTTACATGACCTCAGCAATATTTATCTACCCAACATCAGGAAAACAGAGAATCAGCCTTCTTTCAAATATGTCAAAAAGTCCAAAAGCAATGGAAAAGCACTTGAGCAGGCAGGCTGAGCACAGGAGTTTTCATCTGTGTTTCCTCACTTCCAAAATGTTCAAGGGAGTGCACAAGCAGCCCAGAATACTCCAGGTAAAAACTCCAAAGCAGAGCAAAATTCCCCAAAATTGTGTATGCAAAGCAGAGCAAAATTCCCCAAAAATGTGCATGAGGAGGTACCAACATGCTTTTGGGAAGGAGGGAGGTGAAACACAGAAATGCGAGTGAGAAAATTCCACCTCCATCCCGTTTTCATCCCAGCATGAGGAGCTGCAGCCCTGATTCCCAGGGCACAGAGGATTCCCTCCCCACACTGTCCCACCTCCAGCTTCCTCTCACTTCACCCCAAACCCCTTTTTTTTCCCTGCACCAGCACTCTGCAGCTCAGGGAGAGTTTTACTTTCCACACTGCCTTGGGCAATGCTGCCAGTGTGTGTGTGGGGCCAGTTGGGGATGTTTTGTGTGAGTTGTGAGGCTGTGTGTGTTTAGAGAGAGCAGAAAAGAGCACAGTTTGCTTTTTGGGTGCCAGCTCAACCTTGTGGCAGCAGCTGTTGGGAAAGCAAGGAGCTCTTTGTGAGCTGTAAATTGAACAGCTTGTTATGGAGCTGCTGCAGGAGACTCCATTGGAARTGGCAAGATTATTATACAACTTTTATCAGGAAAAAGCATCCATCAGTCTTTAAATTGGGTTTTAAACAASTTTCAGATGGATCTGTCCTCTTACTGACAGCTCTGAAAAGTTGTTGGAGGGCTGCAGAGAGCCAGACTGGAGCAATGATATCATTGGAAAGGTTTTCACCTCTGTTTTGCAGAGCTGGGAGGTGATTCCTGTCCCTCTGTGGATCCCTGGCCTGGTGGGCTCCTGGCTGGAATCATTCTCCACTCCTGGATTGGGATTTTATATCCATTATTGCTCTGCAGTTTTGCTGGGGACAGAAACTCAAGCTGACATCTCCTCCATGACATCCCCCTCAGTTATTTCCTCTCTGTCCCCAGGAATCTTGAACTTGTGCTTGTTTTCAGCAGAGAAGCTGAGGTTTSCAGGGAACCAGTGGCTGTGGGGAAGGGAGAGCTGGGAATTCAGGCTCTGTTGGGTTTGGCATGGCCAGGGTTTGATGGTGTGGGGCTACAGGGGTGGTTTCTCTCAGGGGTTTCCAGAAGTTTTCCCCCATCCCAGCTGGCTCCAGGATGGACYCAAGGCCATCAGAGGTGGCAGCACTTCTGGGATAACAGAGGGAAGAGGGGGAAAGAAGTTRCTGTGCAGGAACCAGGGAAGAGGAGAGTGAGGAGCAGCCCTGCACACCCCCAGGGCAGTGAGGAAGAAGAGGCAGGAGCTGCTCCAGGCACCAAAGCTGAGCTTCCCAGCCCAGGGAGAGGCAGCTGAGTCCCTGCAGCCCCTGCAGACCCCACACCTGTGGAGAGAGGTGGAATAAATCCAGCTAATTTCCACAAGTCAAGTCCATTTTGGCCMTGRTGGTCATCAGGCACTGATCTCTCCCTGGTTTTAACACTCCACAAGGTTTGTGTTGCCTTTTCTCCCCTGCCCAGCTGAGTGATGGAGCAGCTTTGGGGGGCACCCAGCCTCCAGCCAGGGTCAAAGCACCACAGAGGAATGGAACTCACATTTTTTTTGTGGCCTGAGATGTTCTTTAACCTCTATTCTGCATCCCATCCCTGGCCTGTGCACCATTCCTGCTGCACTGGGGTTTTTGGGTGTGTGATGGCTCAGTGTAAATCCAGGTCCTGGAGCCAGAGCTTCAACTTCCACCTCCAGATGGCTTTGAAAATGTTGTTCTTAAGCTCCTCAYTGCTCTCTTCACATCCTGTTTACAGCTGGGATAGTTTAGATTTGCCCMTGGGAGGGGGATCATGTCACCCATTGCTGGGGATGTTTGGGAACATCTCGGGTTCTGCAGAAATGGGAATTTTTTGCTGTTCATCTCCACAAATATTTGGATGGTATAGTTTGTATATGGCCTGGAGAAAGAAATCCACTCCCCTGCAGTTGGATTRGAAGTGATAAACAAGGGGCCTTTGATCAGCAGTTGTTGAGGCACTGACTGCTGCAAGGAGTAAAACAACCACAAATGAATGGGAAAAATCCTGCTGGGCTGTGCATCTCCCTGAACTCCATAAAACTTAAACATTCAGCCAGAAAACTCTTCCTTGAGGAAGATTCTGCCCCATCGGGGCAAAAACACCCTTCAAGTGCTACATCCATACCTCAACAAAGCTCAGCAAGGAATTGAAGTCAAGGAAGTGATTTGGGGAGGATGCAATATTTGTATTTTTAGGTTCTTCCACAGCTTGGTGTGTGATGTAAGTGCTGCTGCACTGCAGTGAGCAGCAGGGGAGGGTTTTACCCCACCACCACAGGTGAAATTGCTCACTGAGCTGAACAAAGTACTCCTCCTTTCCCAGAAGGTGCAGTGTTTTTGTAATTCATTCTGCCAGAAGAACACGATGTTTGCTCTGCTGGCTYTTGCTCAGATCTGTCTCAATTCCAGAGTAAACCTCTATTTCCTTTTTCTTCTCCTCCTCATTTTTATCTAGTCCCACGCTGTCTGCAAGTTTTAAATTGTTCTTGTTATCCACAAAGGACAGGAATATTGATAGTTTTTAAAAAGGCCAAACACTCATCCCCCATTTCTGCCTCTGAGGGCTGTTTGAAATCCCCACACCTTCAGCTTTTCCTCTGAAACCCAAGCACTGAGCAGCTCCCCATGTGCACTGCTTTTGGCTGACACCTGGGAGCTGTTGTCCTTCCCCTCTGGAGGCAGCTGAGAGATGGAGCAGGGKTGATTTTGATGCTTGAGGTGCTTTGTGTGGCTCCTTCCTCCTCCTGTGCCAGAGCACGGCTGCCCTCTCCTGTCAGGAGCTTCCCATGTGCTCAGGCTCTCCTGTGCCCCCAGCTCAAGGAGCAGAGCCTGGATAAGGCAGGAAATGAATGTATTCCATGATAATGTGTTGTGCTAATCCATGCAAAAGCTGCTTTTTACATAATAATTGGGTGAAATGACTTTATGACAAGTTTAAATCTGAACCCAGTGAATTGATTTCTCTGTTGTGTCTCTCTTAGCCATGACAGTCCGAAATGGAGGCAATGTCCTGGTTCCCTGCTACCCCTCTGGAGTGATCTATGACCTGCTGGAGTGCCTCTACCAGTACATTGACTCTGCTGGACTCTCCAATGTCCCCTTTTACTTCATCTCACCTGTGGCCAACAGCTCCCTGGAGTTCTCCCAGATCTTTGCTGAGTGGTAGGTGTGCCCCCTCAGCTGTGGGAGGAGGCTGCTGCAGGTTATCTCCACCTGACAGATCCTAAAACACACCTGGCTGGGATGGTGGACACATTCCTGGGGTCACCAGGGGGGTGTGTGTAAGAATTACATAGATAAGAAATGTTCTATAATTAGGGAAGGATCATTTGCACACTCAATCTCTGCTTTTTGCTGCTTAAGGAGTAAATTCTCTTCCTGGCCTGAGTGAGCTGTGCCTCTTTGCAAATCTTAGCCCCCCTAAGTTCTACCATGATGTCCCTGTCTTAGCAAAATAGAGTTTTTAGGCTTGGTTTTGCTAAGCCATGGCAAGAAACCCATGGCAGGGGGTTGGAACTGGAACTCCAAGCCAAACCATYCCATGATTCTGTGGAAYWCTGCAGTCTCTGTGCAGAGAGGTTATGGAGACATCAAAATCCACACAGTCCTGGGTGATGAGCTCTGCTGAGAGTGCTTGAGCAGGGCTTGGACTTGGTAATCTGAGAAAGTCCCTCCCAACCTCAACAATTCTGTGGTTCTGAGCCCTGGAAAGTAGAACCCAATCACTTCCCAGATTCTTCCCAATGGAGACATGCACTGGAATATTAAATACAGGAAGGTAGCTCTTCTTCCTCTCCAGATTTTGGAGTTCAGGAGAGAAAAAACAGGTCCTGGAAATCTTGTGGGAATTGATCCCTCAGGAGAATTGTAAAGAGGATTAAAATCTGGTGGGTTTACATGGAAATGGAGGCAAAGGTTGAACATACATAAAATAGAGGTTTGGGGTCAGAGCTGTGGTTGATATTCAGGGCTTCCAGCCTTTAATTCCACCCTTTACTCAGCTAAAAGAAATGCCTTGCTCTTAGTATCCCTTAGACTTTATCAAAATGAGTTTGACCCAGGCTCATTTCTTTTTAATCAAGTGCAAGCATGAGGCAGGCAGTGYTTCCCAGAAAAGCCACCAGGACAGTGGCACTGCAGATCATTGCAGCATCACCCAGACCTCTGACAAACAGCTTTTTTTAGCTGCTCTAATAGGATGAATCAGGAGGCTGGGGAGAGCTCATCAACAGCTCTCAATATGTGTTTTAAAGAGAAGTGATTGATGGAAAATGCCAGGTCACAGGGAGCCTTGGGGACAGGCAGTTTCCCACCATTGGACTGCAAAAATGAAATGCACAGGGGAATTAGATCAGAGTGAGCAAAAGGACCAAGTCACTGCTCAGAAGTGGCACGAGGCAGGTGGGATTTTTGTGCTCACAGATGATTTGGCTTTGCAAAAGCTRCTGAGGTCTGGCTGAGGAACCATTGTGGGTGCTGAGATTTGTGAGAGCAGCAGAGGAGCTCTGCTGCAGTGTGTGCAGAATTCCCTGCAGCTGCAGCCTTGCAGCTTCTCTGTGTGATGCTGCTGGGACTGAGGGGTTGTGTCCTGGAGCTGTGGCCCCTGCAGCCACAGGACAGATTGGGGATTTTGCACCTGGTGTCTCAGCTCCAAATCAGTTTTCTCCCGAAGTTTTAACAGTAGATGGCAGCAGATGCTGCAGGATGTGCTGCACCCCTAACTCTGGCTGCTTTCCTTTTCTTTTAAAGGTTGTGTC
Source organism: Alauda arvensis (assembly GCA_902810485.1). Lineage (NCBI taxonomy): Eukaryota > Metazoa > Chordata > Aves > Passeriformes > Alaudidae > Alauda > Alauda arvensis. Next base: position 81,077 of record CADDXX010000755.1, read on the forward strand.
ATAACAAACAAACCAAGGTGTACCTTCCAGAACCTCCTTTTCCTCACGCTGAGGTGAGTTACCCGTGGCCTTGCTCACTTTCTGAATCACACAGTGTAGCTGTCATTTTTCTCATCAGCCCTTCTCCAGCTATTTAAATTCTGTTTAATTTTTCCTAAAAGTGTTTTTCTTTGCTTTCTGTGATGGATTTGGGAGTATGGGGGAGGAATGAGTGATGGTGTTCCCTCAACTCCAAAATCACCCTGTTTATTCCAGCCTATCACTGGTTCACTCCTTCCCCCACAGAAGGAGATCTGGTGTGGGATGTTTTGCTCTTATCAACTGCAAGCACTCCCTTTGTCCAAGCAGTTTGTTTCCAAATCAGTGAAACTGAGAGCTTCTTATCAGAGACAGCTTAGTCATGCCAGCTCCTTCCTCCCTCCTGCTGCAGGAGGATTGGTAACTTGAAAGAGAGATTTTCATATCCAAATGTGAAGTTTGCAGCACTGAGTGCTGTCTGTGGCAATTTTAAATGAAATTACTTGAGCTTTGTGATGAAGCAAAGAGGAATGAGGCTCCTAAATTTGGAGGGTTTCCCTGCAATAAAATAAGAATTTGAGGGGAAGCTTTAACCAGGATAACTGATGAGTTATAACAGAGTTACCTCACATACCAGGACAGGAAATTCTCCCCTGGGAACAGGTAGTTTTGCACTGAAGGAAACAAGAGGCAGACTGGGAAAGGAAGAAACAGAGGATTTTAGCTAAACCCTACTCCTGTGAGCCACTGAGCCACTTGGGACATGCAGAAAGCTGCCTCTTTTAGCTGMTGTGGCCCTGTTTGATGAGATGTGCAGAGTGGCCATGGCAGCTTTGAGAGCCCAGAAATTCAGTGCTTTTACACACACTGGGTGTTTTTTCCCTCTGAGATCTCTCAGATCCAGGGACTTGTTCTGGAAATTGCCATTCCCCACCATATCTATCATCTGTAGGTGCTTCAGAGATGTTGTTGGAAGTGGGATCTGGCCAGGAAGCCTCACTCTTTCCAGATGCTTGAATGAGTTTGAAGCAGGATGTGCAGTGAATTATGTATAATCTGTTAGCAGGGATAATGTGGRCTGCAGGGCAAGCCACCTGTTCACCACTTCTTTTCTAACCAAAAAATTCMTTCCCACTGATAAATCAATTCCAAATTCTCTGAGCAGGAGGCTCTGCAGCCTTGCTGCTGGCTGTGCTTTCTCCRTCCCTGCTTTCTGGGCTGTCCTTGTTGATCCAGTGTCACTGGATTCACTGAATCATGTTCTGCTTCACAATCTTCACTGGAACTGGCAGATTGAAGTGAAAACCCATCCAAAAATGAGAAGCTAAAAATGCAGCTGTCAAAGACTGGATTAATTAACCCATCTTATAGGATGGGGTTTTGTGTTTATAAAGTGATAGCTCTAATTCCTAGGATGTTTTATATTCTTTGAGGGCCCTGTTGATTGTGAGATTTTGCCARATGATTGGAACAGCTTTGCAAGAACTGCTCTGTGATGGAGCCTTGCACTTGGCCAGAGTGGAGTGAGGCACCTGAAGATGCATCAAATCTCTCTGARGGTGCCTGCACCTCACAGAAATGGCTTCAAAATMATTTGTGAGAGGGCTCCTTGGGTGTGTTTTGYAAAGCAAAAGGTTTAATRAACTTATAAAATAATAAACAATCAAGAACAAAATGRAATCTGAGCACAAGTACATGGAAACATTGCACCTTGCTGTGACATCCCAAGRAACACTGAGGAGTTTTGTGCTCTCCCTTATGCACTGGATAATTTAGGAAGGTTTTTTTGGCAAATTGGCCAACAGAGAATGGTTCTGTTTCTGAGGGACAGCTRAACAGACCTATCTGTGTTTCTGTCCTGGCATTAAAYCAGTGGCTGCCAGGAGAGCAAAGAAGTTTTTAGGGCTTTTTCCTTTTAAATYTYATGGTAAAACTGAAATCCWTTTTCTTTACCTGYTTGGTTTAAAGCTGCACTGCTACAGCTCTGTGCTTCATGTGTAGATCAGGGTGGTTATGGAGGAAAGGCCTCCCAGCAGTGGATCCCTGCACAGGATGTGCCTGCTCCAGGTGCAGGATGGAAAATCCCACAGGATTTTCCTGCCAGGACCCCACATGTGCATTGAGYCCCTTGTTAAACCTCCAGAATCTCCCACCTGACCCTGTATTTCCTTCASACAGTGTGAAACACCTCTAAAACCTCTTCCCAGCCCARCCCTGGGCRTGCACAGCCCCCTCCCTCAGGCAGGAGCTTTGCTTCCTGGCACTTCAGGGGATTTTTAATGAGGCTCAGAAGCAGACAGTGAATGATGGTTTCTATCAGAGAGGTTGTTAGTGGAGAATTGCTTGGCTTTTTTCACAGTAATGCTAGGCTTGTGCAATGGAACCTGTGCTGAAATTGCCCATCATGAAAAGATGTGCTTAACTGCTCAGYTGTTGGAGGGAAGGAGGGAATTACTCAGACATGCCTCTGACTTCTTTAGGAAGCATTAATAACATGCCTGGCATGATACATCAGAGAGGGACAGGCCAGGAAATCAGCTTCTAATTATCCACAGARCAAGCCCAGCCCAGCATGCTGCTGGTCCTGAAATCTGATGTTCCTGCTCCTTGTATAAACAGCAAGATTTAAAAACAAAGAAGGCAAAATAAAAAACCCCAAATCCTTGTCCCTTGTAGCAATGAGTTCCAGCAGTGCCTGATGTGCAGGAGGACACAATAATCACTTCCTTTAATCAGCTGTGATTGTATTTGGCATTTCACTTAACTRTGCCTTTATTATTTTCACAAGAGGGGTAAATAAAAGCATCTTCATTGTCTCTACAATTACTGGTTTTATTTCTCCTCACTCTCTTGCACTCAGCTGTTTGAATCTTCTGCATTCTCTCTGCAGGGAGATTTTAGTTTTATGATTTATGTTTTGAACTCATCCCTTGTTTCTGCTCTGCTGAATAAAACCAGACACGTGCTCAGCTCTGCAGAGAACCCCAAACATTTCTCCCTCCTTGTTTAATTCCACTTTAATGGAGCAGTAGATRTCCATCTTCTCTCCTCCTGCACAGTCCTGGTGCAGTCCTGGTGCTTCCTAACACCCAGAGTGCACAGGGAATACTTTGTGAGGAGCAAGGAATGTGCTGAAGTGCTTCAGGTTTGTAGGGATGCATTTGAAACATCACTTCCTGCTCAAATTAATAAAAATGGAGTGTCCAGCTCCTTGTTGAAGTATCTCCTGCAGCCTTTTAGTGGTGCACTGACTCAAAGAGCTTCTTTTTAAAGGCATTGCTGAGGGAAGAGTTGCTCTGACTGCAAAAAAGATCCCAAATATTTGTCAGCACAGGCTGGCAGGGCAGGGGGTGGCTTTCCAAGCCCCTGTATCCATTATATCCAAGGMTCATCTGTCTAAATAAGCTCAAATTGAAGCTCCACAATGCCCTGCTGAAATACTGTGGAGCATAAACCAGTCATTTGTTTAGCTTGGATTTGTTATTCTGGTATCCCAGAACCAACATGTGGTGTCTTAACCAAATTCCATGTGGGAATCTCCCAGCCCAGCCCAGCCCCAGATGAGGAATTAGGGGYTTCCTTGATCATTTGAACAGGATCCATGGGTTGCACACTCTGCCCCATCCCAATCCCAACAGGTTTTATGTTTATAAAGGAATGGCTCAATTGTTGCAGCTGGATTTTTCCTCTCTGTTTGATCTTTCCATGGGCAATTTCAGGCTCTAAGATAAGTGAACCCAGACTCCTCTAAATGTCTGCAACAATAAAATTTGAGAGGTCATTTGTATTGATCAGCATTTGCCAGTGGAGGGAGGATTTGGATTTATTGTGCTCTTATTAAGGATTCTGTTACAAGATCCRAGAGAAATGGCTGCAAAACCCCTTTTTCCTGCCTCAAAAAAGAGCCAGGGTGGGAGTAATATTGATTTTGTGGTCTTAAATACCAGCATTTGTCTTCTTCATCTTTGATTCYCTCCTCCATTTACCAGTTCCTGCATGACACATTTAAATAAATACCTGGAACCAGGTGATTGTGGAGTATTATGGTTTCTAGAATTGTGTTATAAATATTGTCACATAGGAGTTGGGCTCAGTGATCCAACTCTGACAAAACCAGGCCCCTGATAGTGTTGATCTGATGGAGTGAGGGAGGTGAAATAAGAAATGAATCTCTGATTCCCTGATAGGAGCCACATCTGTTCCAAATTCTGCATACAGAGCACACACACACACACASAGTAAATATCAGTGTATTTTGGCTCACTTCAACAGAGGGTACACAAAGGCTCTGGAGATTTATCCTGTTCAGAGCAGCAGTTGCTGACCCTGTAAATCAGGGGAGGCACAGAACCATGTGGGATTTCAGAAAAGCACAGCTCTCACTCTTTGATTCAGTCCTTACCCAGCCCCTGTCTCTGAAGCTTTCAGTGGTTCTTGCTGTCAAAAGATGCTCTGAATGTTGCTTGTGCTTTCCACAGAGCAGGCCCACTCTGGAAATGCTGATTTAATGCCAGGATTGGCCCAGCCTGGAGGTCTGACCATGGCACAGCARAGTTTTACACACCCCATCCCACCTGGAGATGCAAAAAACCTGCACAAATCATTACAAGCTCAGTCCCCTTAATGAGCTGGGAATTTTTGTTGGACCTGCTTTGCAAGTTCAGCTTCGTATCTTTTTGATGGGGTGATTAGAAGAGACTTCATTTTAGACACTAAAATCCAGCTGCTTTCTCACTGGAGTGAGGAGGAGCCTCCAAACTTGTTTTTGTAGCCTTTCACCCCTGCTCTGTCCACCTGTGAGAGCCAGGGATGGTGAGCTGAGCTCTGAGGCCTCCCCAGACTTAACAGAAAATATCTGCTAAGATAAAAAGAAAAGATGAAAAAAAAAAGAATCATCACCAACAAGCTCCTGAAAACTGGATTAGAGCTCCTGTGTCTCTTTCCAAAGCAATAGGAGGGGATTTGAGGCTCCCAGAATGCTTTGAAGAAAATGCAGCTTTTATGTTGCTGAGCAGGGAATGTTTGTGGAGGTCTGAAATGAGCTGTTCCCWGCTTCCCACAGCCAGTGCTGCTCTCACATCTTCCCCAACATCTGAGTGCTGCATGCTAATAAACAGAATTKCAAGGAATTTGTGAAAGAAGATGCTGGAATAACAGTTTGGGATTTTCAGGGGGGTCTTAAATCAATGCTGGATGTAGAAATGTCTTTCCCTGACCTAGCTGCCTGGAAAAGTCACACATCCCATTTAATGTTTGAAATAGAAATCATCTTCCTCTCCCAGTTTACCCAGCTGAAGCTGCTCCTGCAATTTCACTTTTGAGACTTTTGGCTCCCCTCAAAAAAAAAAAATCAAACAGAAAAAAAGCTTTTTGGGGCCATTTCCTAGGAGTTCATTTAAATGGCAGTATTTTATGGATTCAAATTTGGTTTGCCCATTGTCTGCTAAACTGCAGTTTTTAWTACTGAAGCTAAGTTTAGATTCCAAACCCTGCACTCCAGATGTGTTCATCAGAAATCTTTACCAGCATAATTGCAGGAATGTTTTTGAGATTTCAGTGCCTATCAACTGCCAGAGCAGTTATTGGGTGTTTGGTTTTTTTCTCCAATTTCCCTCTTGAAGATTAAATAGGAATTAGCTCTTACTGCAGAAAATGCAGTCCAGTTTCTACTTCCTCCATGATTCAGGGATCCACATGTAAATGATCCATGTGCATGTCCAGAATTGTGTGATAACCTTGAATTCTGAGGTGCTTTGTGATGCACAAATTGCTGAGAATTCTCAGTTTCTCTTCCTTTCCATGCAGGCACCTCAGACCAGCCATGGTAAAAAGTAACACAGGACAAGGGGAATTTTTAATTCTTATGGAATTTGTGGGGTTTCCCCAGTGTTTCTTTCATCTTTCAATATCCAGTTTCATTTATCAGCAAACCTATGGTTTGTTTGTAAAGGCAAATCTCTTCTTCCCATTCATCAATCAGTGGAATCCTTCCCATTGTTCCTTTTATCTCTCAGGGCTAGTCTTATCTACAGAAGACCCACTGT
>CADDXX010000755.1:98311-119643 GCA_902810485.1 Alauda arvensis
GGTTGGGCTCTTTCTTCAGGCAGCACTGACAGAAGGAGAGGACACAGTTTCAAGCTGTACCTTGAAGGGAAATACAGGCTGGATATTAGGAAAAAGTTTTTCACAGAAAGGGTGATAAAGTACTGGAATGGGCTGCCCAGGGAGGTGGTGGAGTCACCATCCCTGGAGGTGTTTAAACAAAGACTGGATGTGGCACTCAGTGCCATGATTTACTTAAGATGTTGGTACAAGGGTTGGACTTGATGATCTTGAAGGTCTCTTCCAACCTAAAAATTCTGTGATTCTCCCTTGCAATGGAGAATGCAAACCCCCTCCCTCTGAATGATTATAAATTTGAAATTAAGGAGCTTTCAGGCAAAAGATGTGAGAATAGGAATAGCAGTTCTTCAATAGGAAAATAAAAATGTAGTACTACAAAACACGAACAAAACAAAAAGAAAACACTGACAGAGTCAGAACACAACCTGACACCCTGTTGTTGCTCAGGGTGCTGGTAGCAGTGCAGTTAAGTCCTCCTGCAGTGGCGGATGTGGTTCTGTTGGGGCAGAGATGATCCTATACAAGGGTGCAGTTTCCTTCCAAAGGTCCATTAGTGGTGAGATGGGTTTGGTCTCCTCTGGAATCCAGTGCAAAAACCAGCTGTCCTGCTCTTCTGAGGTTTTATCCAGGTGGGAATGTTTGGCTCCTCCCCTGGCTGGAGCCTCTCCCAGTGGGATGATGGAATTTTATCAGCCCTGCTCTGAGCCTCAATGGCCCATGAACAGCAGAGATCCCCTGGAGAGAAAATGGAAATTCCACCTGGAAGAGATAAAGAACCCTGCCCCAGCTGGTTTTATCAGCTGGGCCATTCACACCTTCCCTTCCCTCCTGGAGTTAGAAGAGATAAAGAAAAACACCTCCCCAACCCATTCCAACAGCTGGTAAATAGAATACACACTTTTTTGGTTACATCTTGCAACCCAAGGCACTCACACAGCCAAATTCCAGCTCAGCAGCCTCTGGAAATTTGTGGATGACTGTGCTGGGGTCTGTTGGACCCACTCAGGATGCCACAACCTTCCTGGAGAGAGAGCTCTCACAAGAGACAGCTTCTCCAGGGCCTTGGGCAGTCCTGCAGGTCCYCTCTGCAAGGCACAAGTGATTCAGGAGTGATTTCAGCTCTGCCTTGCAGGGTTCTCCCAGGCCAGTTCAGACACAGGAGAATCGTGTGGCACTTCCACAGGGGTGGCTTTAATGTCCAGCTCCTGTGAAGGGTGGCCAGGGATGACAGCTCCCTGCCAAACTGGGCAGGAGCTGGGGTATTTATGGGGAAATAAAGGGTGGTACCAGAGGGGAAAAACCAATGGCTTAGAAGAATCTCCATGGGTACATCAGAGCATCATATCTCTCTCATATGAGCACAGGTACTCACTGTGATCAGGGAGAAGTCTTATCTCAGGGTATCTCTCCTGGGGAGGGGTTAGCAAATCCCACTGAACATCCCTCCAAGGCAGGGGCCTGACAGGTTTATCCTCCTTACACAAAGTCTTGGAAGCACTGAGTTGTTGTGGTTGGAAAAGGTCTTTGAGGTCCTGGAGTTGAGCTGTCAGCCAGCTCTGCCAGCTGTGGTCAGCCTCAAGTGCCACTTCCAGGGCTGGGGACTCCTCCACCTCCCTTTCCATGAAGGAGTTGTTCACAATATCCAACCTGAACCTCCTCTGGTGCTGCTCTGGTGTTTCTTCTCATCCTTGTCCCTGTCCTTGAGAGCAGAGCCYGACCCTCCCTGGCTGTCCCCTCCTGTCAGGGAGTTGTGCAGAGCCACAAGGTCCCTCCTGAGCCTCCTTTGCTCCAGGCTGAGCCCCTTTCCCAGCTCCCTCAGCCCCTCCTGGTGCTCCAGCCCCTTCCCCAGCTCTGTTCCCTTCCCTGGACAAGCTCCAGCCCCTCAATGTCCTTGTCATGAGGGACCCAGAACTGTCCTCAGGATGGAGGTGCAGCCTCAGGATTAAAGGGATCTGTCCTAAAAATGTCTCGTGGCTGGGATTACAGTTGGCTCTCATCATTTAAAGCACTTTCTGTCAACTGGAGAACTAGGAAAGAAGCAGTTTTGAGAGATAATTTCACTCCATAAACTGATGGGAACTGAAAAAAAAATCCACTGGCTGCCTGAGAGAGCTGAAAGAGCTGTTCAGCCTGGAGAAGGGACCTCAGAGCCCCTTCCAGAGCCTAAAGGGGCTCCAGGAGAGCTGGAGAGGGACTGGGGACAAGGGATGGAGGGACAGGACACAGGGARTGGCTTCCCAGTGGCAAAGGGGAGCTTGGGGTAGGACCTTGGGAAGGAATTCCTGGCTGGGAGGGTGCAGAGGGGCTGGGCTGGAATTCCCAGAGAAGCTGGGGCTGCCCCTGTGGATCCCTGGAAGTTTCCAAGGCCAGGCTGGAGCAAGCTGGGATAGTGGAAGGTGTCAGGATTGGAGTGGGATGAGCTTTAAGATTCCTTCCAACCCAAACCATTCCATGATTCTGTGATTGTAGCAAACAAAAACTGTGCTCAGGTGAGTTGTCCTTTGGAAGAAAATCCCACCCCACAAAAACAGTGACCTCTGCCATGAGTGAAGCAACCAGTCACCTCCAGTTTAAATACGAGGAAGTTTTATGTACAGCAGTTTGAATTAGTGCCCCAGGACCATGGAAAGGATCCAGAGCATGTAGGAGTTAGTAACCAGGAGTTCTCTTTCTCCTTCCCTAAATTCACCTGCTGTTAGAAAYACCCTTCCCATTAAGGATCCATTTTCAGTSATGKTAAAGAAGCAGTGAAAAAGCTCATTTGTATTCCAATAATTCCCATAAATGGTTAATTCCTCCAGGCTGCAGGAGCCCAGCAGGTTAATGGACTGCTTGTAGCCATCTAAAATRTGCATTACTTATCCCCACAACATCTATTAATGATTTATTAACCCCATAAGTCAAATCCAGATGTACTCCTATTACCAAGGGTGACCCATATTCTCACAGACACGAGCTTCAAATATATTTTTGACAATCCAATCAGCACAAATGTGTCCTTGGATCAGAGATGATTGCAATCAGGCATTACTGCCCTTTGCAAAGTGGAATCCTGAGGGACTTCTGGAGTGTAGAAGGAGGRAGCATCCTTGAGTTGAGGCAAATCTGAAGTGCAGGAGTGGGGCCCACGTAACAAATCCCACAGCACCCACTGGCACCATTTCACACCATTCCTGCCCAGCCCACTGCTTGGAGTCAGGGACAGGGCTTTCATTACAAAATCTGCTTGGCTGCAGCTCCCTCTTGGCATGGATATTGAATTGTTTGGGAAATTTGCATCTTTATTGGATCCCATGAAACCCTAAGAGTGGTGAAACGTGGCTTCAATTCACCAGCATGAAACCAGTCCTGAGTTCAGAGTGCAGGGAGCCAGCCTGGGGCTCCCTGATCATTCAAATCACACTGAAGTTTTGGGTTTCTACCTCAGCTCTGAGGTGGAGCTGAGCCTTTGTGTGAGAGCCTTGTGTCAGCCTCTGAAGCTGGATTCCAGCTCTCCCTGCACTTGCCAAAACTGCTGGGAGGGAGTGGGCAGTGTGGCATTCACCAACCTGGGAAAAGCAAGCTGSTTTCTATTCCCTTTAACATGGAGAGGTCCAGCAGAAATCTGGGAAAAGGGCAGAAATGGCTTTTTTTTCTCATCCCTTAACAAATAACATCCAGTTATATTCACATAGAAATCCTCATTTCAGAGCTACCCATGCTCAGGGAGGAGAAATATCTTGTGATTGTCCATATGCAGGGGTTCAGCCTGAGAAGGGCCTGGAGTGACCTTTCAGCACCTGAGGGGGGACTCCAGGAAAGCTGCAGAGGGATTTTGGACAAGGGGTGGAGTGCCAGGACAAGGGGGAATGGCTTCCCACTGTCACAGGGCAGGGTGAGATGGGATTTTGGGGACAAATTCTGCCCTGTGAGGGTGGTGAGGGTACCCAGAGCAGCTATGGCTGTCCCTGGATCCCTGAAAGTGTCCAAGGCCAGGTTGGATGAGGCTTGGAGCAACCTGGGATAGTGGAAGTTGTCCCTGCCCATGGCAGGAGGTGGCACTGGATGAGATTTAAAGTTCCTCCCAACTCAATCCATTCTGGGAAATCCCTTATTCCAAAGCTCTTCACAACTCCTTGCCAAAAGCTGCCTGGTCTCGAGTGATGCTCCTGGAAAGACTCCTGAGAGCAAGGCTGTGCTTCAGGCCTGTTAACAGGATGCCATTCCCCAGCTCCAAGAGATGCAAATCATCCTCCAAAAGAGGCTCTTGCACTTTCTTTTTAAGGAAACTTTGTGGTCCTGGTAAAAAAAAAAAAGGATGCAGCTTCCCCTTCTGCTGAGTGGGTGGTGCAAGACAGATTTGAGACATGATGGATGGGGCTCCCTGGTGTGGGAGGATTTGCTGCTCARTGTTCCCTTTTCTGGAGTTCAGGGTTCCTGAATGTAGGGATTTGTGTGGTGCAAGGAAAGGGCATTTGTTTAATGTGGGCTCCCAGCAGCCCTGGGTTCTGTGCAGGCTCCAGTGGCAGTTGAAAAGGGCATTTGAAAGCTCCTGGAAACCTTGCAATGGCTKGTTCTTTGTCAAAACCATGAAATGGAGTGATGAAATCCAGCCTGGAAAAAAAAAAAAAAAACCCAGTAATTGCTGGATCTGCTGCAGGGCTGGGATTTGTGTGTGAAGYAAAACTGAAATCTCCTCAAAGAATGGCTGCTGCAGTGGAGTCCTGATCAGGGCCCTCTCCTGACATCCCCAGCTCAAAGTTCTGCCTGGATCCTTCCAGCTTCTGAAAACCAAAGGGTTGGTTCAGCTTGGCTCCACTCAGTGCAGCCTGATGCTGTGGTGGAGTGAAATTCCCTCCCCCAAAACTTGCAGTGCTTCAGCTCCTGGCCTGTCAGATTAATGGAAATGTAATTTTCCTGCTGGACCTTGTTTCAATCACTCCTCCAAGGAGCAGAAAGGCAGGTCAGGCTGGCCTGTTGGATGATAATGAGATTTACACTCACAGCCAGCCTTTGTTTGCAGAGTTTTTAACAGTCCCAAGGCATCAGGCTGGRAGGGCTCTCCCAGGGATTGTGCAAACCTTTACACTTTCAATCATTTCCTCTCAGCATCTGCCTTTCACTTCAAAAATAATAATAATAATAAAAAAGATTCTTCCTGGAAATTGGTTAGGCATTGTCTGCTCACAGGACAAAGGTGGGGAAATGGAAAACACCTCCTGGAGCAAACAGATAAAATGAAACAGCAGTGTCTGAGCAAATAAAGTGCCTGCAGTTTAATTACAGCTGAACAATGGTGCACATCACTTGGTGCCAGCAGCAGGCACTTCACTGGGGGCTCTGGGCTTTCCAAATATTCCATTTCCAGGTTCTTCAGGAGAGTGTCAGTGCACAGGGCACAGCCTGACACCAAGGGAATTACCAGAAARCAGAGGAATTAGAAAAACAGCCATTATGATTATGGTGCTTTTGTCTTTACTCCTTTTCCTTTTACCTGACCTTTCCAACTTCCTTCTGTGTTTCAGGGATTAAGGAGTTTGGAATTCTGTCCTTTTTCCCCACCCTCAGCTCATTTTGGTGACCCCACATGATCCCATCTCTGCCCTCTGTGTTCCTTTTTCCCCTGACCATTCCCCCTGGCTTCAGTGTGCTGTAGCCTCACAGAAAGGAAATGAAATACAGCCTGTGGAAATGGAATACAGCCTGTGGAAATGGAATACAACCTGTTGAAATGGAAATACAACTTGTGGAAATGGAATACAACCTGTGGAAATGGAATACAACCTGTTGAAATTAAATACAACCTGTTTGCTTCTGCTGCTCAGCCCTGCCCCAGCTCCCACCTCACTGCCTGGAGTCTCTCTCTGAGTTGCCCCTCACCTCTTTCATCCCACCAGAACTGCTCTTTCCCAGCTTTTCCCAGCTTTGCTCACACAAAGGCAGAACCAGGGCTGCTAAACCCCCCTGATTTACATCAGCAGAGCTCAAGGCAGCCTTTATTTTCTCCTTAAAAACATCTCCCACCTCACTCTGGTGTCTTGTCTCTCCTGGCTATTCAGCCTGAGAGAATTCTCCTCCCTCCTCCCCTTTTTTGTGTGTTTGGAATGTGTTATCCTTCATTTCCTTTCCCTTTTTCTGTTGCTGTATCTTTTCTGCTCTTACCCACAGGTTGTTCTGTTTAGTCAGGTGGAACTCAGATCTGCTTTTCTGCTCCCAGCCTGCCTTTGCCTGCCKCTATTAATGTCTGGCTTTGTTTTTCCTTTCATTTTTGGATGGCTTGCTGTAAGATAACACTTTTTTAGCCAGGCACTCAGCTCTCTCTTCCCAGTCAGCTTCAACAACAACATCCCATCCTGACTTGACATTCTGACCCATAAAATGGTTGCTGTATTTTGAATATTTTGATTTATGCCATTYTGATGGCTTTCAGATGACTCATCTCTTACATCTGCAAGCTTTACTGCCTTTCCTTTGAAGATATTTCATGTCCTGTCATTTTCCATTCAAATCCAAGCCTAATTCCTGCTTCTGCTGGTTCTGTTTCCCACCACCCTTTTGTGAGTTCCTCAAACTGTTCCCTGCCTGCTCCCAGGCTCCTGGGGCAGAGCTTCATTAAACAGCCATAAATCTCCTTCATTGCACATTAAATACTCCTTAAACTGCTTTTTTTGGCACAGGATTGGCAAAAAGCCAGCAGTTAGATAGTGCTGAGTGGTTAGAGTGAGTTCTGGTGCTTGCAATCCCACCCAGGATTATTCCCTGCTGCTTGCTTGGTGTCTTTGTGATTTGGGGACAAGTTTTTGGGGATGAGGTTTCTCCCGCTGATCTGGAGCCCTGCTCCAGTAGCTGCACATGTTCATGGAAAAGAATTTAATTTATTGCTCAAAAGCTTKAATCCATTCCTCAAAACTGCAGACTGCTTCTTTTATTTCCTCACTGGATGTTGGCTCTGTGGAAGCCCAAAGCCAAGATCTGGGCTTTTGCAAGTGATAACAGCAAAATATTTTGGTGTTCATGGGACAATTCCTCATCCACTGAAGTTAATGAGACTTTAAAATCTGCTCCAGAGAGAGCTGTGGGRGACCCCCAGTGAGTGACAGCTCTGTGAAGTTTGGCTTAACTCAGCAGCTGAGTTAAAACCCTTGGATTGTGTCAAATGTGAGGCTGAAAGCCCAACAGGACCTGGCTCAGATCACCCACAGGTGCCCTTCAGTTCTGGGATGTTCCCTGGTGGAAAAGCCTTTGTTCCTTTAGGTCTCATCAGCAAAATTCCCCAATTTCCACCCTTTCCTGTGCCCTGGTCACAAATCCACAGGCACATTCCAATTCCCCTTTCACCCCTTGTGTTTGACCCCACCTTTTTTGTGTCCCTCTGAAGGATCTGGCAGTTGCAGAATTCCTGGACTCAGCAGGGGCTGTAAAACCAAGGCTGGGTTTGTTGGAGACTCCTCCTGTCTCTGGTTGCAAGGCCCTGCCCAGCAGAGCTCCTGGTACTTAAAGAATGAATTGATTAATTTAATTTAAATATTTAATTGATTTAAAAATTAAGGGATAAGAGGGGGCAAGGAAGTAAGAGGTGAGGGAAATGATCCTTCTCTCCTGACACCACCCTCCAAATTTCAGTGAATGGCAAAGGCCATGGGTTTAATTCTGCTCTACAATACTGACTCCACACATCCTCCCTGCTTGTGCAAAGCCATTTTTATCCTGTTAAAGATGTTTTCCTGCACCCAGAGACTGGATTTGGTGAGGAGCAGGAGGGATGGAGGATGAGGCAGGTTCTCCATCCAGGTTTTGCTGAGGAGTTGTTACTATCAGGGCTTTCTCTGAACTCACATCTTCAATCCTTGGGCTTCTCTAATGGGCAGGGTATATTTTGTTGTGCCATACAAATTCCATCCTATTCAGGGGCTGGGATCTGGCTGGGAATTGCTTCCTGGCCAGCAAGCTCCAAGGCTGGATTCCATCATTCCCACCTAGAAATGGAAGTGCCCTCAGGGTTTTCATGGCCACAACCCAGCTGCACTCACCAACAAAACGTAACCTCCAAAAAATGTAACGTTTCCAACTGCAGGCACTTTGTCCCTGCTGTTCCCATAGATGCTGTTCAAGCCCCCACTGTCTCTGATGGCCAGAAACATCCAAATTTCCAGCCTACACACACTCACTGCTGGCCTGCACACTTTTATTCCTAACATCATGTTGGAGCATAAATACATTTTCCCTTTTGTTGGCTTTTTCCCTGTGGTGTTTATGTAGAAAAATCAAATTCTCCCTTTGGCTTTCTYTTTTGGCAGGCTAAATAAGCCAAGATATTTCGTTTCCCTTTACAAGACAGCTCCACCTGCCCTAATTCCCCCTTGTGTCTGACTTGAACTGAAATTACCCACAATTTCCAAGTAATTCAGGTGAAATCTTGCCAGGCCCAATGCAAGAGTGAGAGCTCATCTCAGAGAGAATGACCTGCTACTTTCTGGGCTTGCATTTCCCTTTTTCATGTCACATTTGTGACTCCCCTGGGATGGATTAATAAACCTGAACCCTTCACCTCTGTCCTTTGCAGCAGAAATCCTCAATATTAACCCTCATCCTTGGACTTTGTTTTGTGCTGCTTAATTTCAGCTTGGTTTTCTCACTCCAATTCTTCAGGTCTTTGAGTTTTGCCTCTCTCATAGCCTGGTTTTCTGCTAAAGGTGCCCTCCAAACTTCAGTGGGACCTTCTGAACACTCCTATTCCTTCTATCCTGAGGTCATTCCTGAAAACTGGGGGCAGGCTCAAGAATGACTCTTCAGGAACTGCAGCAGCAGCAGCCCAGGAATTACCTGGGAGTCTCTTCCCTTTAACCAGTGCTTTCCCCACTCAGAGAAATCCCCAGTTTGGGGTTCCCCACTCAGAGAAATCCCCAGTTTGGGGTTCCCCACCCAGAGAAATCCCCAGTTTGGGGTTTTCCCTGTGCTTCTCTGCTTTGATCCCCTCTCTAATGCAGAGATCCCACATTGATGCAGTTTGAAAATGCAGAAAACACATTTACTGATGTAAAAACACATTTACTGATGTAAAAACCCAGCTGGGCCCCTTTCCAGATACACCTGCTGTAATTTAATGTACACATCAGTGATTTCAGCTCCTGAAAGTTCAGGGGATTTTAGCTGCTGTGCTCCTGCTTGTTCTCCACATCCAGCTCACCTCACTCAGCCCAAACTTTGCCTCTCCCTGCTGGGTCAGCCCTCCTGCACCAGAGGTAAAAAGGGAAAAGGGGAAAAGAAGAAATTACTTAAATAACTTGTTAAAATATTGTTGTACATCCAGCATTTCTGTCCCTGGGAGAATCTCCACAGGACCAAGACCATGACTGCTGAATGTCTGGTCCTGCCTTGATTTTATTCACTGATTCTTCAGCCTCATTTTGGTTTTCCTGTGGAGTTTCAGGTCCCATCCTCAGTGGTTTTTCAGCCCCTCATTGCCAACAAGAGGATTTTTGCTTGGTGACTGAAGACAGCTTAAACCTGGGGGGAATTGTCCCCACTGAAGTCTTTAGGAGAGTCCTAAGAGTGACTTAACATCAGCAGTTTGGCCATCTCCAGCAGTGTCTGTGCTCCCAGGGTGTGTGCCAAATCCCCTTTTGGGGTGGAAAATGCCACCCTGCAGCAAAGGCTTAATGGTAAAAAACTTTTTGCTCTGGTTTAGCATGGGCAGCCAGCTCTGATCACAAGGGAGGAACATCCCAAGCTCCAGACTGAAATAATGCTCACATTCCCCCCAGATTTTATCCTAAGGCAGTGCAAGTGCTCATCCATGGGCAGGGGACTGMTGGATGTGCTGGCAGATCTCAGTGGCCCTGCTTTGGTGGCTTTCCTGGGGCCAGCATGTGACATCAGGTTCAGGATAATGATCTAAGGAAGATTCATTTCTTCCTGCATGCTGGGGCAGCTTTCCAATCTCACACACAAACACAACAAGAGCCAGCCCTCTGCAAGCTGGACAAACTCAACCTTGAAATGAGCCACAGCTTCCTGGCTGCCAGGAGAAYTCAAGCTGGAAACCACTTGTGAGGAGAAGCAGTGGATTTGCCACTTGGAGTTCAGACAAGACTTGCTGCCTTGTGTGAAAAATGTTTCTTGAAAGCAGCATTTTGGAGGAGTTGTGTGATTTGTGTGTGCAGGAGGTCACCTGGAAGGAGAGCAGCAGGGCTCTGGCCTTGCTGGGTGAATGAACTGGATGTGATTCAGTGACCTCTTTGGTTTGGGTCACTGAGGTTTCTCTCATGAAAGGATTGGCTGCCTCATGGGAGAGGGCAGGAAATAAAAATGCCTGCCTGGCCTGCTGTCTTTCTGACTGTCAATAATCCAAGTGTTGCTGTTTAACCTCTTTAAAACCTGCAGAAATGTTAATGGCAATTAACAATCCCTCAGTGGCAGGAGGAGACTTTGGCTCCCTGTCCTTTAGGGATSTTTCTCTTCACAGGATTTGTCATTTTTGCTCCTCAGCAGAGCCTGTTTTGTATGGATCCTCCTCAGGAGGGAGGYTGGGATGGAAAGTGCTTTCCCCCAGTGAACTCAGTGCTGCTGGTTTKAGGTCCCAGGAGAAATCTGAAGCAATGATTGTTGTTCTGTTTTCATTCTCTTTGCCTTCAACAACAAACCATAAAGGCTCTATTTAATTGCCTGCTTTAAAGATCTTGAACAGAGTCCCAGAGTAACACTGAGCTTGAATTGCTCCATCAAACTGGGATTTCTAGGATTCACCAAGGMTGAATACAGACAAAATGTAGGGATTTTTTAATGCAAAATTTTAATTTTTGAATGTTTTTCCAACACACCAACTGCTTCATTCCAACTCAACATGTCCCTGCAGCTTTAACAGGGGCAGGTGAGATTTTCAGAACTTGCTAAAAGAACTTGGCCACCATTGAAGCCAACAGAAAAAACCCTCAGTGCTTTCATGGCAAAAGGATTGGACATCCTGAATTCCCTTGGAGGAAAAAGGGAATAATTTTCTCCATTCATGAGCACTGTTTTCTGCAGAATTCCTTTGGAAAAGTGGCTGGAGGAGGTGCATCCCAATTTCCAGGTCTGAGCAGGTGCAGCACTGCCCACTCCAGGACTGCCAGCAGTGTTAGATCCAAACTCCAAGCCAAGACTAAATTTTATGTCTTTCAGGATAGAATTATATAAAAGGCAGTGGAAAGGGTTTTGTGCAGCATTGTTGGAATAATTTCAAACTAATAATCAGTGGGTTGATGGAAAACATTGGGGTTTTAAGGACAAACCCTTCTTATTCCAGATATTCTGCAGTCAGGAACTGAAAGGAAACTCACTTTGATTTTTCATTGTCCATCCCCATAACAAACACAATAATGCTGGATTAGAGCACGAGTTCTACTGACTAAAATAATTAATGAAGCAATTGTCTTTTCAAACATGGTTTTGGAGAGCAGCCCTGCTCCCTTCACACCTCATTGTGCTCTGCCCATGGGGTGAAATCCATGATTTTGGGAGCTGCAAGGAGGCTGGGCAGGTGCAAGGAGCTCTCAGTCCATCACTGGCTTTGTGGTTAAAAATCCCACACTGCCACAGAAAATACCACTGTTTCTCTCCCAGCTGGGTCCATGTTTGGAGCTGCTCACTTGCTGAACAAAATCTCCTTTTSCTTCAGCTTGCAGATTCCCTGGTGCCCTTGGAGATCAAGCCTGGCATTTCCTTGGCAACAGTTTCTGCTGTGCTGCATACTAAGGACAACAAGCACGTGCTGCAGGTACAGCTCATGGCAAAGGGAGGAAAATTCCTGGGTTTGGCTTTGCCCTCCTGCAGCTCCTCCCCACCAGAGCAGGGGTTTTGCCTTGGCATGGGGAGGGTGAGGAATTACACCTGGAGCAGAGAATGGGATGCAAATAAATCTCTGGGCCCTCTTTTCCTTGGCCATGTGCCTGCCTGAGATAAAAGGAGAGGTGAGAAAATGCCTGGAGAGAGGCTCCAGATCATCCTGCTGCCTTCCAKAATCAGGAACAGCATCAGCCAACCTCCCAGCACCAAGGGTTAGAGGAGAGACATGACCTGGGACATCAGATTTGGCCAGAGACCATCACCTCTGTGCATCCCTGCACACTCCCTTCAGGCTGGCACTGGAATTCCTGCAGGAGGAGATGTCCAGGCACAGCASTGGCTGCCCTGCTGCCCTTTCTCTCAGATCCATGAGCCTGCAGGGCCTCACTGAAGATCCCTTTCCACTCCCAGCACACTTGGGAAGAGAGCCCAGTGTGGAAATGCCAGGGATGGGTGAGGATTTCTGTCAGAGCCCAGCTCACAAGGCTGCCCCTCTCCTGCCAAGCTGCTTCCCTGGAAACCCTGGGCAGTGCTGCAAACACTGAAGTGCTGCAGTGGCTTGGTCTGAGGCTGCTGTTGTTCCTTTACTCCCTTCCCCACTCATTCCTGCTGCCAAATCAACTTRGACCTGGGCTTAAAATGCCAGAGCCCTCCTGAATGGCTGGAGCTAAGCCACRCTCTCATTCCCTGAGCAGCTGCTTCTCTGAATTTACCTGCTGCATCCTTCAGAGTGGGATTTTTTATTTTTTCTTGTCATCCATCAGCTCCCTCCAAAACCTCCCCAACCTCCTGCCAGCAAGAAGAGGAAGAGGGTGAGTGAGGATGTGCCCGAGTGCAAATCTCTGAAGCCGCTGCTGAGCGGCTCCATCCCCGTGGAGCAGTTTGTGCAGACCCTGGAGAAGGTGAGGAGTCCTTGGTGGGATCCCAGCAGCTCCCTGCACATCTCAGAGAGGGGGAAATCATTTCAGTGTAGCTTGAAATGGAGAAAAGCCAGTGATGCCAAAGTGTGCCAGGGTGTGAGCAGAGGGAATGTGGAGCCTTGTTCTGCTGTGTGAGGTTCATGTCAGTCATCTCCTGTTCCCCATGGAAGCAGAGCTTTTGGGTGGGTTTTGCCTCACAGAACTCTTGGATTCAGCAGCTGAGGGAGCCTCCAAAGCATTTAAATTTCCCCAAGATTTGTGAGAAATTCTCCATTTGTGAGAGGGTGACCAAGTGAAGAGCAGAGGCTGGAAATGTCTCCCCTGGTGGAGGAGCCTCCTGAGGGAGCTGCACAGATTTGGGTGCTGCTCTGAACAGTCTTGTTGGCACCTGCAGGAGATCACTGGAGATAATCAGCAGGGAAAAGGGCAGGGTTGCAAACTTCCAGTGCCTAAAGGGGCTCCAGGAGAGCTGGAGAGCGACTGGGGACAAGGGATGGAGGGACAGAACACAGGGAATGGCTTCTCAGTAGGAAAGGGGAGCTTGGGGTAGGATCTTGGGAAGGAATTCCTGGCTGGGAGGGTGCAGAGGGGCTGGGCTGGAATTCCCAGAGAAGCTGTGGCTGCCCCTGGGGATCCCTGGAAGTGTCCAAGGACAGGGTGGATGGGGCTTGGAGCACCCTGGGATGGTGGAAAGTGTCCCTGCCATGGCAGGGGGTGGCACTGGCTGAGATTTAAGGTCCCTTCTCACCCAGATCCATCAGTGATTCCCTGAAATGCCCAGTGCCCTGCTCTGTCTCAGTTCTGAGCTCACTGCCTGTCTCCCTCCCAAACCCAGCACGGCTTCAGCGATGTGAAGGTGGAGGACACAGCCAAGGGCCACATYGTGCTGCTGCAGGAGGCTGAGACCCTCATCCAGCTGGAGGAGGACTCCACCCACATCATTTGTGACAATGATGAGCCCCTGAGGGTCAAACTCAGGGACCTGGTGCTCAAATTCCTGCAGAAGTTTTAGCTCCTGGACATCAGGAGGTTCTACAAGGAGAACTTGGAGCTGTCCAAGGAGAGAGAGAGAGAGAATTCTGGGATTCAGAGACACCAGAAACCACCTTCCCCCTTCCTGGAGGAGCAAGGGAGTATTTTTAATATCTGTTTTTTTTAAAATCTCCTTTTTAACCTGGAACACTTTGGAGGAGATTCCTCTTGTGTAAAAGTGGGAGCTGGGAATCTTACAGGAGATGGGAGCTGCAGAGTAAATAACTGGAGAATTCATTGATAACATCAGTGCTGCTCCTCTGTGTCCCTCAGCAGGGTCTGTCCAGTCCTTCACCTGACAGAACTGCATAGGAATATTGAAACAATGGCCTTGTTCCTGCCACTGCTTCTTCCCAGTGCCCAGATCCCATTCCCTGCCTCTCCTCCCTCCTCAGAGCTGCTGAGGCAAAGATTGTACAAATAAAAATGGGAAAAAGTGGGTTTGGAGAGCAGTGGGAAGAGCCTGGCCATTCCCTGCACAAGCAGAGGCACTTTGGAAAAGCTTTATCCTGTAGGAATTGCAGTGTTTGGTGATGCTGCAGCCTCCCCTGTCACATCCCAATCTGTCCATGGAGCTCCAGGCCCTTCACCAAAGCTGCTTCCTCCTGGGTTCCTCCACCAGCAGKGGAGGAAACACCTCAGCAAGTCACTTAGGGAAGTCCATCAAATAGGAAAAATTCCTAATCCTTTCAAGATTTAAGTGCCTCTTGTTTCTACCTTCCAAAAATTGGTCCTTGCAGCCCCCCCATCCCAAATCCTGGCTGGAATTCTGAGTCATTTCTCCAAAGCCATCTGTGCTGCAGAGCTGGGGAGGCTTTTCCCTCCCCAAATCACACATTKGGGGCCTCACCTCAGTCAGTATTCCTCTAAAGGCAGCCCATTCCTCAGATTGACTGCTGTTCATTTTTTTTTTTATTGGATTGTTTTGTATTTATTGGCTGTTAAAAAATAAAAAGCAGAGTGAGACTGCCCAGGAGGGAGCACATCCAGTGGTTTATAAAAACCTCTCCATGCCCATTGGACATCCTTGTCCTGGCACCTTTGGGAAATAAAGCTCCAGCTCATCCCTGTGGGGAGATGGAGGCAGCTCTGGATTAAATCTCTTTGTCACTGCAGTGTCCCCAGCCCATTSCAGTCCTGGGTGGGATTTCTGTGCAGGTTCCAGCACCCACATCTTTATTCTGGGTGTGAGCAATGGTGGCACCAACGTGGCTTGTGCAATTCAATCCCCCTCAGGGTCTGCAGGTTTGCTGCTTTAAAAGCAGAGTRAAAGAACTGGGATCATTCCACTTTAATAAATAAACTCCAAAGGGATTATTCCTAACCCAGACAGGCTGTGGAATAACCTCATCTTTCTGGTTACCTCTGATCCCACTGCTCCAGTGCCTTCCYTTTCACATTCCCAAGGCTTTCCCACCCTCCTCAGGGGGAAAAAATAAAAATKAAAAGCTTTTCCATTTTTATTCCTGCCATTTAGAGCAGGGAAACTTCTCCTTGTTCCATCAGTCCAGCAGCTGAGAGTGGATTGTTTTGTTACATTCAGGTTGTGCCTGCTGGAAAAACAAACATGCTGGGAGGGGAATTCTTTAGTGAGAAACCCTAATTAAAGTGGAAAATTAAGTGCTTGCTCCTTCTCACAGAGAGAGGAAAACAAACAGCATTTCTTCAGGCTGGGTCAGTCCTGCAGAGGGAACTGTGGCAGCCCAGGGGAAGAAAGCCATGGATGCAATCCAGGCTTTACCCAGAAGTTCCCAATTTATTGGCCAAAGAACAGCAAAGGTTCCTGGTTTCACTCTCCTTCTTCCAGAAGGGAAAATGAATTCTCTCTGTGGTTCCTTGTCCTGTGGCCACCCCCATTGCCTGGATCCCACATCCCTCCCTGAGCTGCTGCAGCCTCTCTCACTRCTCCCCTCATTAAACACAATTAGTGGGCAAGTGATTAATTCCCAGTGACTCCCCAACCCTGTCCTCCTCCAGGAACCATGGGGAGGAGAGGTTGAAATGAGATTTGTGCTCTTGGAAGGCTTTGATGGAACAGTCCCTGGGTGGGGAGGAGTTAATTGTGTTTCCTCTCATTAATGTGAGACCCAGTGAGAAAACTGAGCCAGGTCAGGCAGTGCCAGGTCCCTGCCAGGCTCAGGCACTGTCACCTCTGGGATCTGTCACCTCTGGGGGCACCTGGGCATGAGGAGCAGAGGGAAACTGGAGCAAAGGTGCAGGAGCTGTGCCCCAGCAGCAGCTCAGCCTTTGGGAGGAGTGGGCATGAGAGCAGAGGTTTGGGATTGGCTGCACATCATGGCCTGGGCAGGCTCGTGGTGAAAAGGTGGGATCTGCCAGGTCCCACTCACCTGTCACAGGTGAGCTGTCACCTGGGAGCCATGGACAGGGACTCCAGTTCCTCAGGGATCCATGGACTGTGACCCAATCCCTAAAGTATCCATGCACTCTGACCCAATTCCTCAAGGATSCATGGACTGTGAACTCATCCCTGAAGGGTCCATGGCCTGTGCCTCAATCCCTCAAGGATCCATGGACAGTGACCCAATCCATGAAGGATCCATGGACTGTGACCCCATCCCTGAAGGATCCATGGACAGTGACCCAATTCCTCAAGGATCCATGGTCTATGAACTCATCCTTCAAGGATCCATGGCCTGTGACCCAGTCCCTTGAGGATCCATGGACTGTGACCCAGTCCCTCAAGGATCCATATGACCCAATCCATGAAGGATCCATGGACAGTGACTCCAATTCCTCAAGGATCCATTGATTGTGACCCAATCCCTTGAGGATCCATGAACTATGAACTCATCCTTCAAGGATCCACAGATTGTGACCCCATCCCTGAAGGATCCATGGACAGTGACCCAATTCCTCAAGGATCCATGGACTGTGACCAACCCCTGAAGGATCCATATGACCCAATCCATGAAGGATCCATGGACAGTGACTCCAATCCCTCAAGGATCCATGGCCTGTGACCCAATCCCTTGAGGATCCATGAACTATGAACTCATCCTTCAAGGATCCATGAACTATGAATTCATCCCTGAAGGATAAATGGACTGTGACCCCATCCCTCAAGGACCCATGGACTGTGACCCCATCCCTCAAAGGATCCATGGACTGTTCCCCAGTCCCTTGAGGATCCATGGACTGTGATCCAGTCTGAGGAAATGATCCATGGACAGTGACTCCAGTTCCTCAAGGATCCATGGACTGTGACCCAATCCATGAAGGATCCATGTGACCCAGTCCCTCAAGTACCCACGGACTGTGACTCAATTCCTCAAGGATCCATGGACCG
Organism: Alauda arvensis; assembly: GCA_902810485.1. Lineage (NCBI taxonomy): Eukaryota > Metazoa > Chordata > Aves > Passeriformes > Alaudidae > Alauda > Alauda arvensis. The sequence goes on from CADDXX010000755.1 coordinate 115,412, forward strand.
TGCCCCAATCCCTTGAGGATCCATGGACTGTAACCCCATCACTGAAGGATCCATGAACTGTGATCCAGTCCCTCAAGGATTCATGGACTGTGAACTCATCCTTCAAGGATCCATGAACTATGGATTCATCCCTGAAGGATCGATCCATGGACTGTGACCCAGTGCATGAAGGATCCATGAAGTGTGACCCAATCCCTTGAGGGTTCATGAACTATGAACTCATCCTTCAAGGATCCATGGACTATGACCCAGTCCCTCAAGGATCCATGAACTGTGACCCCATCCCTGAAGGAATCCATGGACTGTGACCCCATTCCTCAAGTATCCATGAACTATAAACTCTTCCTTCAAGGACCCAGGGACTGTGACCCAGTCCCTCAAGGATCCCTTGAAGACCATGAAGGGGACAGGCTCTCCCTGAAGGACCCATCCCCAGGGAAGGGATGGCAGCGGGTCCTTTCCTGGCCTCCAGCAGGAGCTTTATGGCTTTCATGGCACTGCTGGGCAGAATTGCAGTGAAATTGCTTTTTTATCAAGGAGTGCATCATCCCAAAGGGAAAATGGAGGGCACTTTGCAGAGGAGTGCAGTGTAAAGCCCTTCTCCCTGCCCTCCTGGGAGCAGGGAATGAATTAYTAACAGCATTTAGCACCTCTGTTTCCTCATCCCAGGCTGCAAACCCTCCCCCAGGGAAAGGGGGAAATGGAACCGCAGCTGTGGCTCCTCTCACCAAACACAGCAGGGAGAATTATTGATCAGGAGATTGTTATCTCAGGAAAAGCCTCAGGAGAAAATCAGCTCCACTGAGTCCGTGCCCAGGATGCTGCTGGGCTCGTTTGGGAGCCAGATCCCAAACCAGCATCCCACTGCTGCTGCCAGGAGTGAGGAATTCTGTGCCCTTCCCTGGCAGTGATGGCGCTGCAGTATTCTGGGGAGAGATTTGGGAGGCTGAGCATCCATCTCCTCCCTAAAATCCTTTCGGGCTTTCCTAAAACCTCTCCTGGAAACAAACCCAAGCACAAACCAAGCCTGACTGCCAGGCAGAAGGGAAAAGAGAGGACACAATTCCCAGTGGGAGCAGCAGCAGGAGACACAGAGGTGAAAAGTGACAACAGAGGTGAAAAGTGACAACAGAGAGGTGAAAAGTGACAACAGAGAGGTGAAAAGGGACCATGGAGGAAGCAGCTGCTCAGGAGGGAGGGCAAAAAACAAAAGGCAGCAGGAAGGAAGAGAGGAAATCCAGCCACGTGCAGGAAATCCTGAGGGATTCCCAGCCCGGTGTGGAGGGGATCCCCCGGCTCCTGGCTCCGTTCCTCCCCTCTGCTCCTCCCTGCAGGGCTGAAGATGGGAATTTGCTTAGAAACCTCGTGGGTCCCTTCGGTTTTTCCACCTCAGCACAGGAGAGGGACCGGGAGCATCCTGAGCCCAGCAGAGGGCCCGGGAGCATCCTGAGCCCAGCAGTGCCACAGGAACTGTCCCCAGAGGTCCTTGGCTCTGGATCCCAGGCAGGGATGGGAGATGCCTGGATTTGGGGTGTCCCAGGAGCAGCAGCAGCAGCCCCGTCCTGCTCCAGCCCCTCCCAGCCCCAGCAAAGAGGCAMCGAGACGCTCCCAAGTTAAACTCTCCATTTATTGGAACCTTTTACAAAAAAAAAAAACCTCAACATTGTGCTCGTGTCGAAGGAGTGTTCCTTGTCTCGCAGTTCCTGCGGGATCGGAAATCCCGGTGCTCACCGTGGRCACAAGGGGAGGGCGGGGGCACCTCGGTCCTTATTTACAGGGGGAAAGGCCTCGCTCCGTGCCCGGGGGAAGCGGCACAAACTCTGCCACGGGGAAAAGGTGCAGCTGCCRAGAGCCCTTCCCATCTCCTCAGGGCTGCGCTGGATCCTACAACCAAACCTGAGCTTCGCAGTGACCCTGGGATGCCCTGGAAATCCCGGGAGAACGATGGGTGGTGCCAAGGAAGGGCGTTTGGGGCGGTGGCACSGGCGGGAGCTCTCAATGGAAAAGCTCCTCTCCTCCCTCCCTGGTGGAGAAAGGGACAGGACAGCTCAGGAGCAGAAAGCCGGGCTGTGAATGCCAATGCTGAACTGCAGCGGGTTCCGTGGTGTTTGGGATGATTTGGGGAGGGGCAGCAGCACCAGCCCTGTGGGTGGGGAGGATGTTCCTGCTGGCTTTTCATTTCCTCACGGAATTCATCTCCCAGGAGCAGCCTCTTTACCCCTTCAGCCCCAAATCTTCCCCTTTAGGGGCGCTCAGCAAGGAGGAATTCATCCCAGACAGGCAGAGAGATCCCACTGCACACCCTGTCCCTGCTCCAGCACAATGCACAGGGGGATCCTCCCAACAAAATAAACAGCTTGGGGAAAAGGCCAAAGCACCTGGGAGGAAGAACAGCTGGATTTAGAACAGCTGGATCCCTGATCTCAACTTGGCCTCGAATGGAACCACAGCAAAGGGAAGCAGAATTCCCAGCCTGGGGCTCCCACCCTGAGCATCCTGAGCCCCTCGATGGTAAAGCCAACCCCTCCCATCCCATCCCTGTTCCCCCAGGCTCACTCTGGAGTCGTTTCCCCTCAGATGTTGGAAGCCTGAGGCTGCTGAGCAGTGCCTGGATTTGGGTGCAGTGCAGCCCCTGCCCCATCACCCCGTGCTCCAGGAGGGCTGAGAAGGCAGAGCTGAGCCCGGGCCTGGGCTGTGGCATCGCTGCTAATGARCCCCCGCTAATGAGGGTGCAATTAAAGGCGTGGCACAGGAGCTCAGGGCTCTCATCAATGCTGGGGTTGACACAGCTCCTGACAGGAGCCACATTTCCCCTCTGGGCAGGGACAGAGAATCCTTCCAGGTGTTCCAGGGAATCTCCCATGGCGTTTTTAAGGAGACTTTGAGACTTCACGTTCTGATGTGAAAACAGAAAGGGAATGAAAAGGGGAACAAAAACATGGGAGAAGATTCTTTGATCCGTGTTTTGCTGTGGTCAGTGGTGCTGGTGAAGGCACAACCAGGGGCTCTGCTGGGAACAGGCTGCTCCTTCCCTCCCCATGGACAAAGTGCTGAYAGGAAAACCCGGGGGTTTGGAGAGGCCCCAAAACGTGGTGCAGGAGGAGCATGGACAGGGCTGGCCTTGGGAATGAGCCCAGGAGCTGCTGCTGGACCATCCCTGCTCCCACACAGCAGAGACACACAGGGGTGACATCCAGGAAAACCGGGGACACCGAGGTGACCACACAAGTGTCACCTGTCCATCCAGAGCTTCTCCACTGCTCACAAACATCTGGGATGTGCTGAGGGACATCACAGGAGGGCCAAGCCCTTCCCTCCTGTGCTCCCCTGGTGTCCAGCTGGGCTGGAGCAGGAGGGGACAGCAGCTGAGCTCGGCTGCTCACAGCTCGTTTTGCCCTGGGGCAGAGGAAGCAGCTCCAAACCCACACTGTGAACGTGACCCCAGCAGTGTCACACACTGGGAAGCTCCTGCTGGAGTTCAGCCTCAGACACAGCCCAGAGCAGGCTGTGAGCATGGGCTGGGGTTAAGGCAGCTGTGCTGAGGCCCAGGGCAAACCCAACACGGGCACAGAGGGTTTGGGGATGAGGCAGAGCAGGAATYGCAGCTCTGGCACTCCCAGGCTGAGCACAGAGAAGGGTCAGARCCTCCTGGAGCACCCYCAGCYCTGGCTGTGCTRCAGGTGGATCTTCCCTAAGCCCCARACACRSTCCCTGGKTTKAGAGGATCAGCAGGACAAGGTGGGAAACGAGAGACAGGAACTGAACCCCCCAGGCTGCAGCATGGGAGTGGTGTGGRGCCAGAGCTGGAGCCAGGAAGGACCATCCAGGCCAACCTCACCCCTCTCCWGGGGCTCAGGGTGGGGAGCAGAGCAGAGCAAAGGGCTCCTCACCACCTGAGAGGCCTCAGCAGCAGCCACAGGGCAAGAGGAGCCAGGATCTGGTGGGTGGAAGGGCTGTGCCATGGGAGGAAGGAAGGAAGGAAGGAAGGGGACAGCAGTGGTGCACCCAAACACCTCCAGCCTGGCCCCCTYGGATGGGCTGAAGGGTCCAGAGGGGAAATGGGCTGGGGAGAGGGGAGGGAAAAGAAAAGAAAACAAAAAAAGCGCCTCACGTGGCAAATCTAAAACACTTTCATTTTAAATAACAATAATTATAATTAAAAAGAATGGCTGCCCTTGGCGAGCGAAGGGGCAGAGCCAGTGGCCAGTGAGCCATTCCTCAGTGTATGATCC
>CADDXX010000755.1:138943-154084 GCA_902810485.1 Alauda arvensis
GGGTTAAATCTCAGAAGAGATAACTCCTACAACAAAGCTGTGTTACACTGCTGGCAATGCTGGTGCACTGAATATGGGCTGCTCTGCCCAGGGATGGGGTAAAGCTCCTGTGGGAAGTGACTCCGTGCTAAGAAACAGGGATTTTCTCAGTTGGTTTTGTGGGGATTGTTCCTTCTGGAAGCAAACCCGGAGCTCCCCACTCCCATATGCAAACCTCAAAGAAAAGTTGGGGTTTTTTTCCTGATTGGGAACACAAGAGCTGTGAGTCAAAGGGAAAAGCAGGATAAAGCTGGGATTCACCAAAGAGCTTCTGCAGGTGAGTTGGCCCAGAAAAGCACAAGTCACATCACCAAGCAAGAGTCTGGTAAATGCTGAGTTACCAAGCTGAACCAGACTCTGAATTTTAGGCAAAGCTCCCAGGAAGGAAAAGGATTGACTGTAATGGTGGTGTTGATCAGCATGGATGTTTTATTCTCTTTTTTTGAACCCCTGGGCAGCGTGATGATCTCTGGATCACACACACACCACTGCAGTTTAGTTGGGAAGGTTGGTGCTGCTCCCATCAGCAAACCAAGCTGGAGGATCCAGCTGATGGAAGGACAAGCAGAGAAGCTCATTGTGCCACCACAGCCACCAGCCTGACCAGGTTTTGTCCTCCTCCTCCTCCTTTGAGGCAGAAGCATCACCTGCAGATCCTGTGCTCCTTAAAACAGACACAAAAATCCCTTTGAGTCCTTCTGCTGCAAAGGACGTGCAAACCTCAGGCATCTGAGCTCCAGAGCCAGCTCAGCACAGCACATTTCCACAGGCCAAAGAGAAGGGAAAGTCAGGACAGCATTCCCTGATGAATAAATGCCATGGCAAAGGGACCTGTGTGCAGCCAGGCAGACCTGGCAGTGGTTCTGGATTAACCATTTCCCACAGAGGATTCCTTTTTAAACGAGCAGCTGAACAGAAATGAGCCCTCTCAGGCAGCCACCACAGCAGCAAAGGACATCAGGCCACTGCAAGTGGCTGCAGGGATCAAAGGCAGTGAATTCTGGTGGAACAAAGCTGGAGGAAGGGATTAGTCACTGCTGGCAGCTGGCACTGAACCCAGCCTAAGTGCTCAGAGGCACCTCCAGCAATGCCAGCTCACCTCAGCCCCGAGCAGGAGGAGAAATCAAACTGCTGCAGGGCTTTTCCAGCCACTGAGGGGCCTCACAAATGCAGCAGAGGGAGAAGAGCTGCAAGTTCTGGCTGTTGCTTCTTAGAATGTTAGCAGAGGTTGTGAAAATATTGCTTGGGGCTGAGTARGGTTTAGCCCCAAACGACAGAATCCCAGAATGGTTTGGGTGGGAAAGGAGCTTAAAGCTCACCCAGTCATGGGCAGGGACATTTTCCACTRTCCCAGGYTRMTCYAAGCCCTGTCCAGCCTGGCCTGGAACATTTCCAGGGATGCAGGAGCAGCCACAGCTTCTCTGGGMAATAAAGAAGTTGAGCAGTGGCTGGGATGTGGCTGCTGGAGCTGGGACAGTCACACTCCTCCTGTCCTGGGGAGTTCTCCTGAGGCAGTGCTAGAGATACAAACACTTGGGGAATTCTCATTCTCAGCCTTTGGGTTTTGCTGCAATCCTGATTAACGTGAGATGGGAGGAGTTTTTACAGCTTTAAATGTGAGGGTAAAGTGCCTGCACCTGTTCCAGGGGCAGCCCTGAGTGACTACAAACAGCTTCACGTTGGATTTCCACCTCCTCACTTCAGGCTGGGGACAGGGACAGAATATTTGATCAGACTCCTGTGCCACTTAGGAATCTTAGTGATGTTTTAGTGAATTATGCCATCTATATTTAAGTCAAAGTTGTTTTTTTAAAAAAATCAAATCTATTCTGGAGCCCTGTTTATCTCGTTATCCATGAAAGATTCAAAAGTTCCAATGCAGCTTTGCTCCTGATTAATTCCCAGCCCACCAGGGAAAAGAAATCTGCCTGGGAGGGCAACCCCCAAATCAGAGCCAAGCAGTGCAGTTGGCAAATGATGGATCAGGGAACCCATCAATAAATAAGGTCAGCACATGGAGGAAGGAGAAGTCCAGCTCTCCTTTGGGGAATTCTGCTGGCACAGAGCCACACATCTCCTGCCTCCAGCAGCCCCTGGTGGGGTTTGGGACTCTCTTTTGCTTCCAGAGGCACCTTCATGTGCTCCATCCATTGCTTTGTCTCATCAGCTTGTGATTCACATCAAATGATCAAATGGTTTGGGTTGGAAGGGACCTTAAAGCTCATCCCATGCCAAGTCCTGCCATGAGCAGGGACACCTCCCACTGTCCCAGGTTAATCCAAGCCCTGTCCAGCCTGGCCTTGGACACTGCCAGGGATCCAGGAGCAGCCACAGCTTCTCTGGGAATTCTATTCCAGGGCCTCACCCTGCTCACAGCCAGGAATTCCTTCCCAATATCCCACCTATCCCTGCCCTGTGTCCATGGGAAGCCATTCCCTGTGTCCTGTCCCTCCATCCCTTCTCCCAAGTCCCTCTCCAGCTCTGCTTTAGGCCCTGGAGGGGACTCTGAGCTCTCCCCTGGATCCTTCCCTTCTCCAGGTGAGCACTCCCAGCTCTCCCAGCCTGGCTCCAGAGGGGCTCCAGCCCTGGGAGCAGCTCTGTGGCTTCCTCTGGACTCACTGCAGCAGGTCCAGCACATCCTCCTGATGCTGGATTCTCCTCAGGAACCTCCTGGCCTCGGGTGCTTTGATCCTGGCTCATGCTGGCACACGTGTGCTGCTGCTGCTGCTGAGCTGCTCCTCAGCCAGCTGGTGCCTGGACCCACTTCAATCACAGCCCAAACCCACCCTCACCCCCTTCCCTCCTGCCCTCAAGTTCCCCCACACAGCCCTGTGCTCTGGGAGCTGCACACGGAGCAATTCCTTGCATCCCAAAGTTCCAGGGAATGGATTTGTTACACAGAGATGCAGCAGCACAGCCAGATCTGAGAGAATTGGATATTCCCCCATCAAAAGAGCTTTTTTTTTTTTTTCCCTCCTAAGGAAATCAGAAAAAAATCAGAATCACAGCTCCTCACTTGATTTTGACACTGGATTTTGTCTCCTGCCAATCCCACATCCCCACCTGCCTCCTCCCCCTGGCCAGCAAGGCTCCAAACAGAGCCTCACCTCTGCTCCCAGTGTTCTGCTCACCCAATTCCAGAGCACACCTCAGGATTTCTCACTGCCTGATGAAGCCCAGGGAAGTTTTCCATCCTTGCCACACCAAACCACCCTTGTGGATGAACGGTACAAACTCCCAGCAGGATTAAACACCCCACCTGGAGATGGGTTTAGCAGTCAGGGGGGTGGATGCCTGTGAGAAATCCCAGATTTGGGCYCTTYTAAAAACTGGGATTTAGARAAACACAGGAAGAAAGCAGAGCTRTTATCAGACCAAGAAAGGACCTGGCAGAAGCTCTCTGTGATGCAGCCACCCCACATCCACCATCCCAAAGCAGGCACARTTCCCTCCTCTGSAACCACASCTTCCCCACAGMACATCCCTCYACAGGCTCGAAGGTGACACAAAGCAACTCGTGTGTGTCTGAGTCCCCAAAAAAACCCAGCAGGGCTCCAACACAACAGATGTGCAGACGAGAGGCAGGTACAAAACCCATTATCCTCCATCAGCAGAAATGCATTTTTCTTTCACAAATAGCAGCCATTAGCAGCTCCAAGGAGAACAATCCCCACTCCGAAGCAGGACACAGTTTTTTTTCGGCAGACACAATGCAAAGGTTTTTTTTTTTTTTTTTTGTAGAATTCACAGGTTCAAAAGGACTAATGTGAAAGATTATTTCGCAATTATCCGAGCAATTTTCTCTCCTCATTGTTCCCGGACCGTAAGGGTTTTTTTAAATGTGAGCAGAAGGATTTATTCATCACAATAATAATAAAAAGAAATATTAAATCAATGAATCTCTTTGCATGCAGCATCAAGCTCCCAGTGCCATTAAGCTCAGTAGCATCCTGTCACATAAACCACATGCAGTTTGTGTATTTAAGCACCATCTCCCTCTTCTATTTTTCCCTTCCCTAATTTGTAAGGCATTATCCTTCCATTTGTCCTCTAAACACAGGCAGATTCAGAGCACTCAGTGTTAGTTCTTGTTAGTGSCTCTGCGCCCTTGCTCTCCTGATGAGGGGAGATTTAGATTTATTTTCATTGTYAGCAATGGCCAGTGAAGAAAGTTATGACAAGGCAGTCCTAAAACCAATAAAAACTGGGGGGAATTCACTCCTTACAACTCAATGTCCAAGTGAGCACATTTTCACGGGTCTGAAAATGAACGTTGGATTTTGAAGGTGTCACTTCTTCAGTTTGGCTGGGGGGGGGGTAAAAAAAATCAACCCAAATATATGCAAAAGTCAGCTACAACCTTGGGAGCACGGAAGCTCTCCCTGTCAGCCTTGGCTTGTAATACAAAGTGAGAGATGAGTTCTGAGGTCTTTGCAGTCGACACTAATTCAGTGGGTCCCTCTTTTGTTTTAATAAAAAATTCATCTGGCAAAGTGCAGGAACAGTTCCTACTTAGGTATTTATAAGGTGTCAACCCTCCTCACGGGGAGGCACTTACAGAGCCTAAGCAAAGGCTTCCAACAAGCACCAATCTTTAGCTTCAAGCATCAAAATTCACTTTAAGCTCCTCAAAAGCAATTCACATTCCATGAGTGCTAAATCCCTGGCACCTCCTGTTTTTCTCCACTGATAAAAMAGTATCCAAATGAGGTAGAGACACCTTCAGCCATCCCCCAGGACCGAAGCTGAGCTGACACAACCCCAACACGCAAACCCCACCGCGAACAAGCCCAGCTACGCCTGCCTTACCATGATTGGGACGCCAATGTCTGGCCACAAGAGATCCTCGGAGGGAAGCTTGGGAGAGTTCCACACCACCACAACTTTATTTAAGTAGGGGAGGCCATTGAGCCTTTCCAGGGAGTTCATCAACACCTCCTCCCGCTCGTAAGTCAGCATCACCACCGTGAACTGCTCGCGCGGGACGTTGCCGCCCAGAGCAGCCTGGAACTCCTTCCCAGAGCCGCCTGCTCCTCCACCAATCGGTCGGAATCCGGTCCCAGACCCCAAAAATTTCGCTTCCGACGGTAAAACGGGGTCRAAGGGGGTGTAGGGGAAGAGGTGGAAAGGCCCCGGGGCGGAATTCCAATTCCTGTAGATATCCATCGCGGTGAGGGTGAAATTGCGGAGATAYTTGGGAGAGGCGTAGGGCGGTTCTGTTTCCACAGGCCCCAAGTCCAGGTCCCCGTTGTCTGCCATGTTGGGGTCTGTACCAGCAGCTTTGCCGGAGCGGTGGGGGATCTCCACGGCGGGCTCTTCCCGGATGGGAGCGGCCGGGATTTGGATTCGAGTCCTTATGACAGCCAAGACCGTGCTGAAGACGTTGTCGGAGGTGGAGAAGTAGGTCTCCCACARGAAGCGGCCCTGCCTCCTCATGGCGAGGAGATCGTTGTCAGAAATGCTTCTCAGAAGGAAGTGCACTTCCGTGATGCGTGGCTTTGGTATGATTAAGGCTGCCTCGTTCCACCGGATCACGTCGTTGTAGGGGAGCTGAACCTGCTCTCCGAGGACCACCGGGATGGCCCCGACCTCCAGGGCCTCGAACAGTCTCATGGYACACCCGGCGGAGATCACTAAACGGGTGTCCCCGGGGGTGATGATCAGTGCAAAAGTAGAAAGCTTCAGTAGCTCTAGTCTGTCTTCCCTTTCTCCACACAGAGCCCACTCAGTGGGCAGACTCGCCTTAGGCTGGTTCTTGCACGTGAACTCCACCAGAACAAAGTCCAGCTTGCTGTCCTGGACAGCCTTCAGGGTGGTGATGATCCGGTCATCGTAGTCGGCCGGCGCGTTGCCTTCGATCTCCTCCTCGAAAGAGCGAACCTCCTGCAGGCTGGAGCGGAGAGACTCGATCTTCTCCCCCTGGAAACTGAACAGGTACTTCCTYTTGACCGGCACCTGGGGTGGGATTTCCAGGAAGTTGGGCTCGGACATGGCGTGGACCAGAGGCGACACCACGATGTCGAAGCCCGGTCGATACTGGGCGTCGTAGAAGGTGGACTGGGCGATCATGGCGCGCCCCGTGCTGATGTTGTAAATGAAGTTCTGAGTCTCCGACTTCCTCGAGAGGTTGATGATGAGATGGTTGTGCCCATCAGTCCTCCAGTATGGCAAAGAGTGCAACTGTTGCTCTAGTTCAGTAGGTTTTGGCATCACGGGCTCTTGCATTTCCCCCACTAAAATTATATACACACAAGCAATATTTGCATTTTCGGTAACATAAACGTTAGTTCTGACAGTGGCCTCRAAGGCCTGTTTAATTAAAGGGTCTAAGGAACTCCCAAAAGGGTAATCGTCACTGTTGTAGACATAGACTGGAAAGCCGGACGTCAGCGGGCAGCGCGAGTAGTCAAAGCAGTTGTGCAGCCTGCAGTTCCTGTTGGATTTYGGCAGGGGGAAGGCGGCATCGTCCTTGTCCGGCAGCAGCCGGATGGGCAAGGAGAGCTTGGGCTGGTTCTGAGCCATCAGCTCCTTGTAGGAATGCTCCGTCTGACTGATGACGTTCTTCAGCTGCAGCAGGTCCTGCTTGGCATTCTCGATGCTCTTCTTGCACGCCTCAATCTTCAGGTTGAGCTTGGCGATCTCGCTGTTGAGCTCCTGCCGCTTGGCCTCCAGCTGGAGCAGCTCCTCGCTGACCGACTCGCGGATGCGGCACAGGTCCTGCACGTGCTTCACCTCGCACAGCTCRTTGCCCGTGCGGGGCCCGAAGATGCGCTTGCCGGCATCGTCCGCGTCGTCGATGGTGGTCAGGTAGTAGTGGGCRATGAGGGGGAAGAAAACGAGGATGACGAAGAGGGTGAAGCTGAGCCAGGTGAGCCGGATCCGGCTGGACCACCTCAGCACCCAGGGCTGGCCTCCGTTGCCCACTCCCCCATTGCGCAACATCGTATAGCCGGTCATGAGTCCCGGGGCCGCCGCGCGCGCAATCACGTCGGGTCAGTAGCCATAACCAAAGGAGTTCTTAGGGTGTCTCCGAGGGAAACGTTATTGTGCTTGCTCAACGAGAAGCCAGTGGAAGGGGAATTTCATCTTCCTGCCGTGCCGGCGGCTCTTCCACGCTCGTTTCGCCGCAGGAGCAACTCCTGACCCCGCTGGACTCGATCATTGACCTCCTCGCCCGCCCCCAGCCCASCCTTGGTCCGCGGGTGACCTTTGCTGGAAGTGTCACAGCGTTGTCATGGTGACTCAAGAGTCACAACCGGCAGGAGAAGAACGCAGTGGGACCGAGCGGAACTCCGGCGCTGCCGCCGACATCCTGCATTACCATCCGATGAATATGCAGAGGCAGCGGCCGCCGTGCAGAGGGAGCCAGGAGGGACTCGCAGCGCTGTCAGTCTCTCTCATGGCTGCTGGGAGGGTGAGGCTCTGCCATTCCTACAAGGGAACGATCACAAAGTCAGGCAACACAACCAAAACGAGCCATATAACATAAAACATGGGCAGATTTAAAAGCAATTGTCCTCTCTCAAAAGAACAGCCTCTGGGGTGTCACCTCAGAAGGTGATGGGATCCAGGAGATGTGGACAGTTTTCTCCAGGCACTCTGCTCTTCCTTGGGGTTGTGTAGGGCTGCTCCAGATCACACAACCTCCTCAGCCCTGGRGCTGGAGCCCTGTTTTTCCCCCTCTCCTCACATCCAAACCAGAGGTGTTGATGTACACCTGCGCTCCCTTCCCCACCCTGCTGTGATCCCAGGGCGCAGCAGCGCTGGGAATTTGGACTGCACAACTGAGTGTAATCGCCATTGTTCTGCTCTGGTGATTAGAGYTGGTGAGGAATTTTTAGATGATGTGTTTTGCTTTTCATTTCCTGCTGGAAAATTTTGATTCATTGCATGAGAAAGTTTAAAGGGAACGCACTTGTGTTGGTTATGATGAACTGGCTGCATACAAGGGAATTTCTGGTCAACACTGGAAAAGTCTCCACCAAAGCAAAGATGCTGAAGTTAGGACCTGTTGGGAATCTCCTGGGAGAAATTTTTCCCTGTGAGGGTGAGGAGGCCCTGGCACAGGTTTCCCAAAGAAGCTGTGGCTGCCCCTGGGATCCCTGGAAGTGTCCCAGGCCAGGCTGGATGGGGCTCAGAGCAACCTGGGATAGTGGAAGGTGTCCCTGATCAAGGCAGGTGGAACTGGATGAGTTTTAAGGTCCCTTCCCACCCCCAAACCATTCTGTGAATCTATGAAATTCAGCTCTGACTCAGCTCTAGGCCACCAGATTTAAATCTAGGCCACATCAATATGCTGTCACTAGAAAATCTCTCCTTTTATTGGCATGCTGAAGTTTCTGGGATRTTCTTTCATACACTGGACTTCCCACACCACTGATGAATACAGASCTGGGCTTAGCAACAGCTCCTGCAGGGCCTCCAGAGAAGCTCATTCATTTCCGTTTCAATTTTTAATTAGAGGAAAGTCATCCACGCTGGTGACGGTCATTTTTCACTAAATCTATTTAATGCCCTTCTCATCTACTCATCAAGAATTCCCAGAAAGAAGGTGAGGAAGCAAATCTCAGCTGAAAGAGATCTGGAAATGAGCCAATGCAAAATAAGTTCACCTTAATGCAGCAGAGAGAAGTCAGGAGGAATTTTCAGYGCTGCACTCAAGTGCAYGTCAGAGAAAATAAAGGGGAAATTTGATTTTAACCATGAAAAGTCATCCTGAAGAGGGGAAATCTGTGGGGTAATAAAGCACAACCCCAGGCCTATTGTCACRCAGCCATTTGTTGTCACCAGCTTAACACCCCATGATTAAATGGGATTTCATGCCYCACACCAATGTGACCCACAACCCAGCAGCATGAACACTTTAAAACCCAGGCAGATTTTAAATTCATGACACTGGCAAGCAGCAGTGATGTAAATCTCAGAAAGCCAGGAGGATAAAGGGGCTGAAAAGTCAGCAAAAGGCTAAATCAGCTTTCTTGGATCTTGGCAGCACATGGCTGTGGGCAGATGGGAGGCTCCAGCCTCTAACAACTCTGCCCAGCAGCAGGATTTTAGCAGGCACCAACGTGCAACTGAAGGCAAAAATAATAATTGTATTAATTTTTTAAAAGCTTTTATTTTATTTTATTTTTCTTGGGAAAATGCCAAAGCACACACTCACTTGAACACCACAGAATCTAAAAAACCAGCTTCACTTCAAGGCACACGTGGGGAAAACGAGATTTGCTGGGTTTATTTTTGTTTGGGGGTGCCACGAGGTCAAACACTGCAGGGTGTTGAGGCAGCACAGAAATGAGGGATCATAAAGATGTGCACACATGGACACCTTGCTTTGGGCTGGTCAGAAAAAGAAATGCAGCCCCAAAGGTAAGACTGCATCAAAATCTTATTCCTTTGGGGTTACAATGTCCATTTATAGTCAATAATGGTAATGAAATGGCAAACTGGACTCCCTAAAACGGCAACTGGGGTCCTTGAAAAGCCAAATATCACCCCACAGCTGATCCTCAGCAGCTGTTCTGCCACCTAACGCTTCCAGTGGCTCCTCTGCTCCTTCCTTTCCTTGCCACAGAACAAAATTCATCCTCCTCCCCTCAACATGTGGGTTGTGAATTAAAAATATCCGTATGCTCGGAAGTCTGAGGTTGCTCTCCTRGAAAACACCACATGGGAAAGGCCAGAGCAGGCTGAGGAGGGATTTAAAATGCACCACACGTGGCTTGGGATTAGTTAAAAGTGTGGACTGTCAGKATGAAATATGTGCTGGTGATAAAAYGAGCACTTTACACACACTCCTGGACTCTTCTTCACTATTAAGACTTTATTCCTCATCAACTCAATAGAGCCTGAGGTTGTCACACGTTGCCATTAGGAGTTATAAAAAAAAGGACAAAGTTAAAACCCAGTCTGTGGTTTTATCAAGAGAGACTTTCAGGGCTGGCTTTATCAGCCCTGAGGAMAAAGGCTGCTGATTCCCACCATTCCCAAAAAGAAATCTGGGAGGAGGAGAAGCAGGATAACTTTCCAGCCAATTCATCCCTCTCACTCCCAAGCACTATTTATTAGTTCTTTAAACTTGCCAAGTTCCACAATGAAAACTCTTGTTGATGTTACAGCATCAACAAAGCATCCCCAGCTTTCCTCAGCTCTCCCTGTGCCAGGGAAGTGATGGCAATGCCTGAGGTTCTCCCTCATTTTGCATTTTTAGAAATAACCTGGTCTGATCTGTGAGTGTGTGTGGAGTCATTATTCTGCAAATGTACAAAGATCTGAGCACGCCTGCTCCTCTCTGCTTACACCTCTTGCCTTAAAATTAGGGAAATACTGCTCCTTTCTCCTTATTTGTGAACAGAGAGGAAAATTTAAACTTGTGATCCTTCAGAGCTCAATGCACAGCTGTGAGGCAAGCATGGTGGCACAGACTGCACTGTGGGGAGGAAAATCCACAGGGATCCTCCTGCTAAATCGGAGTTCCCAAACTCCCTCTGTGTGCATCCATACTCATCCTGATTCCTTTCCTTAAGAAATGAGGGGTCTGCAGTGTTTTTTATCCACCAAGTTSTGTTGTGCTGCTCTCCATGGAGAACAAACCCAGCCCTGCCACGCCAGCTTCCTCCTGGCAAATGGACAAGGAGCTCAGGGAGTGTGGAAGTGGCTCCCACGCTTTATCTGGCCTTGGAGAGACACCTTCTATTGCCAGTTCTCTCTTTCATCAGCACTAGGAATGAAATCAAAGAGAGGAAAATAAAAATACAGCGTATTCTCCCCTTCAGAACAGGCTGCAGTGGAAGAAAATGAACTCCCAACAACCCTTCAGCAATGATAGCTTTTTATTTCCTAATGCTCTCAAAGGGAAGGATTACATCCCAAATCTCCCAATCACACTGGGAACAAGAGCAGTTGAGCAAGGAGAATAAATCCATCAGGTGTGTGCTTACAGCTGGTTGGAAGCAGATCCTTCAAAGGAGCAGATGGAAAATTCACCCTGAAATGTTTTACATGCAGCAGCCTYAGGGATCATCCCAAGGGATTTGTAGCATCTCCAGAGCTCACAGAGCAATTCTCCCAGGCTGACATCAATGCTGTTTTATGCACAGGTAAAAAGGTCCTGGAATCTGGGAATTCCAGGGATAAACTGCATGCCTGGCTTTAGGGAGTTTTATCCAAAAACAAGGAACATTCTGCACATTTGYAGTTCCATGCAAAGCCAAACCTGCTGCCAGACCTGTTCCTCATCCACATGAGTTAAAGGGATCCTGGAAAAATGTTCCAAGAGCCCCTCCACGTGCTCACTCTCAGGAAAAGTCCAGGAAAAGTCCCTCCACTCACTCATTACAGGAAAAGAAGGAAACCACGTGTGCTGAAGAAAGCAGTGGCTTTGGAAGTGGCATTTGAGGAAATCTGAGTTTTCCACACCAAGTTCTTGGGGAAGAAGGGTGCTCACTGCTGTCACCACAGCACACAAGTGATGTTCTCCTCTGAACTGCCAGGGAATGATGAGGGGAAAAGCAGGAAGAGCCAACCTGGCTCTGAGCAGGCAGAATTTGGGGGCTTTGGATCATGGATTGGGTTACACCACACCAGGTCTGGTGGCAACAGASAGGGCTCAGCTGTTCAAACAGAGAAAATGATCATCCTGCAGGAGTTAGGAGGGCTCAGGGAAAGAGCTTTAAATAGGATTTGAAGAGGGATACAAGAGGCCAACAGATACTCCAAACTCACTGGGCAATGCCCAGGTTCAGAGGCATCCCGAGGTCCCTGTGGCTCTGTGTCCAACTCCCAAGTGGCAGCAGTTCAGAAATGTGAGGAGAAACCTGGAGTTGAGATGTCCTGAGCCTGCCCCCAGCTCTGAGCCTGCCTCTCTGCAGCACCCAGGGGAGATCAGGCACCCCCAGCCCTCCATCAAAGCAAAGGTGATCTCAAAAGCTTCAAGGCAGATGAGTGAAGACCTGAGTGGCTTTCAGCTTCGTGTTCTCATCTGGCCACTGGGACAAGGCTGTGCTCCAGGAGATGTTGAGGAAACACAGAAACCTCTCCCCCAGGTGCTCACAGGTATCTGAGCTCTGCCCTCTGCCTCAGGCTGAGCTCAGCTGAGTGCTTCACAAACACTCCTCAAATCTGATGAAATCCCAGAGGCAGGAAAACCACATCCYGTTTTCAGAGAGCAGGTAATGGAGGTGTGCAGAAACAGCTTGCTCAAGGTCACTCAGGAAGCTGTGGCAGCTTGGGATTCACTCCACATCTCCTCATCCTGTCCACAAGATCATCCATCTTCCCGGGCTGCCTTCTTCCAGCGGTTTCCTTCTCCAGTGCCTCGCTGCTTTTTGCATAATGCATTGTGAAATCTACTTTACATATAGAGCTTTTTAGCTCTGGGATTGATTATTTAGTGTTGTTTTCTGGTAATAAACCAGTCCCAGAGCGTTATTTATTCTTGCAGGCTGTGCACAAGCACTTCTCCGCTCGAAGGAGCACGCGGCTTAGGAGCAAATCCTTCTGCGTCCTGTGGGATGCAGTGGCAGAAAATCCTGGATGCAAAGCTCACCCCTCTCCTCTCCAAAGCTCAGAGCAAGGCACCACAGGGCAGAGTTTTCCCAGGAAAGCTGGAAAACCCCTACAAACCACAGTGGTGCTCACCACGTTCCCTTTTACAAAGCGCCACAGATATTTTGGGACGTGGGAAGCAAAGCAAGGATGCTCCAGGATGCAAGTGGCACAAGCTTTTTTTACTGCCTTCTCAAAGGGATAAATGAGGTGTGGGAGGAAGCAAAGCCTCTCTYTGCTTTTAGCCTGGAGTAATTAAGGAACAAGAACTCTCTGGAGGTTCAAGCACAGCCAAGAGCCGGGCGCTCCCCGTCACATGAGAGGAGCATGAGGAGGTCAGCTCCAGGCAGGAAGGGAGGGCTGCTTTCCCAAACACTCACCCCATGAGACAGCTCAGATCCTCGGTCTTCTCTGTGGTTTCCAGAGAGTTCAGGCACGTTTTTTTCCCCAAGGCAAAACCACAAACCTCTCTCACCTCCCTAAAAAAAAAACCCTCTCGTTGCTGCTTCCTCAGCAGGAAATAACCACGTGGGCAGGTTCGGGCTCCTGCTCTCTGACAGAAGCTTCAGGCCATCATTAAGCACAAATTTCAGAGTTTCATTGTCCTGGGTGAGTTATAAGGAAAAGGAAACAGTGCTTGAAAAGCACAGGAACACGGTGAGTGTTCAGGAGCATCTCACTCAGCAGGGTGGGGCTTTGTGGAAAAGAATCCCTCTGTGTGGGGTTTAGGGAAGGTTTGCCCCTTTCCTGCACACACAGGGAATAAAGCAGTTCTGGAGACTGAGCACCTCCACTGAGAGGCCTTTGACAAACATGGAATCACACAGAAAGCTTCTTGTGCACCTCAGGGAGCAAGGAGGCAGCTCAGCACTGAGTCCCCACAGCCCAGGGACACTGGGAGGTTCAGCAGAAACCTTGGAGCCCTGGCTGCTGCATCTGAGCAGGGTTCAGTGGCATCCATCAGCCAAATGAACCAACTCCAAATGTGCCTTCCCTCCTGCAGCTGCTCCCATGTTATCCCTGCTGCTGTGTGAGGGCTTTCTGCACTTCTTGGAGCTTCATCACCACCTAAATGGGAGCTGTTCTGCTCCAGACAGTCTGATCATCACACAAAAAAAAAATGAAATTACTTTATGTGTTGGATCCCCCATATTTATACAGCAGGTGGGTTTTTATCCCACACAGTTTATTGCAAAGCAAGCTGGAAATTCAAATCCCAGAATGGTTTGGGATGGAAGGGAACTTAAAGCTCATCCCATTCCACTTCCTGCCATGGGCAGGGACATCTTCCACTATCCCAGCTTGATCCAAGCCCTGTCCAACCTGGCCTTGGACATTTCCAAGGATCCAGAGGCAGCCACAGCCTCTCTGGGAATTCTATTCCAGGACCTCACCCTGCTCACAGCCAGGAATTCCTTCCCAAAATCCCATCTATCCCTGCCCTCTGGCAGTGGGAAGCCATTCCCTGTGTCCTGTCCCTCCATSCCTTGTCCCCAGTCCCTCTCCAGCTCTCCTGGAGCCCCTTTAGGCTCTGGAAGGGGCTCTGAGCTCTCCCTGGATCCTTCCCTTCTCCAGGTGAACACTCCCAGCTCTCCCAGCCTGGCTGCAGAGGAGCTCCAGCCCTTGGAGCATCTCTGTGTATCTCCATTTCTCCCTCCTGAGCAAAGCTGAACCAGGGTTAGGATCAAGCTGGGGTAGTGGAAGATGTCCCTGCCCATGGCATGGGAGTRGAATGGGATGAGCTTTAAGGTCCCTTCYRTCCCAAACCATTCTGGGATTTGAATTTCCAGCCTGCTTTGCAATAAACTGTGTGGGATAAAAACCCACGACCTGCTTTAAATGGGCTTTAAGGTCCTCCCCACCCAAACCACTCTGGGATTCTATAAAATCTTATAAAGGTCCTGCAAGGACACTCCACTGGACTTGCAGACGTGGATGTGACCAAATGTGGGAAACCAGGTCACCCCTCTGGGGGTCCCTGGAGGCTCGAGACCCCGAGGGTCTTGGGACAGAGCCAAAAGAGCCAAAAATCCCCATTCCTTTGATTTAACTCTCTGGAAAACACTGCCATGCTTGAAAGAGGGAAAGAAGTCCACATGGGTTTGATTGGTGTGATTTTTGTCAGCTCACAGGGTGAAAAATAGAATTTTTAGATGTTACTATATAGATAGAATGGGGCAAAGATGGAGGAATCAGGGTGTGGATTTTGTCCTTTTCCTGCTGCTTCTTCCCCTCCATCTGTGCAGAGGTGGGGGCCTTTTCTTGATTGGGTCATGGTGAGATCTCACTGTCTGACATGGGTCAGTTACTGGTACTTAAAGGAAAACATTGTTAATGTAGTTTAGATTATAAAAGTTCAGGTGCCATTGTAGGAGGGTCAGATTGTGCTTTTCTGGGACCATCACCCTGGACTGAGAGAACTTTTAGAGATAAGGAAATAATAAACAACTCTGCAAAACAACTGCACAGACTCCAGCTCTCCTTCAAACTCCATCATCGACTCTCAGGGTACAAAAATCACCAGAAAACCTGAGAACCAAACCCTTGAAAACACAG
>CADDXX010000755.1:162622-174959 GCA_902810485.1 Alauda arvensis
AAGGAAAGGAAAGGAAAGGAAAGGAAAGGAAAGGAAAGGAAAGGAAAGGAAAGGAAAGGAAAGGAAAGGAAAGGAAAGGAAAGGAAAGGAAAGGACAAACACACCAAGCACTCGGTTTCACAGCTTCCTGCAGCAGCACCTTCCACAGATGAGCTCTGCAAGTTGCCCAGAGAAGCTGTGGCTGCCCCTGGATCCCTGAAGTGTCCAAGGCCAGGCTGGACAGGGCTTGGAGCAGCCTGGGATGGTGGGAGGTGTCCCTGCCCATGGCGTGGGGTGGGATGGGATGAGCTTTAAGTTCCCTTCCCATCCAAACCATTCTGGGATTTGAAGGGATTTCCTTTCACCAGCTTCAAACCCAACCCCTCCTGGTTCAGTCCCTGCTCCCTTCTGCAGCACTCCACACACCCAGGGGGGTGGGAGTGACAGGACTCACACCCAGCTCCAAAGGAACACCAGTCCCAAAGCCACCACGGGAACAAGAAGTGCCCCCTTACCTCCTCTGGGCTGCCTGACATCCCACCACACACTCCTCTCTGCACCAGGCAGCACAGATCTTTCCAACCCTGGCAGCCAGCAGAGCTGGCAGGGAAGCAGAAACACGAGGATCCTTGTGCCAAGGGATAAATTCAGCACAAATCTGCACTTCTGCCATTGTCTCCCCCTTTCCTGATGGACACCCTGGCTCTCCAGCTTTTATGCAGCAGCCCTCCCTCTCTTTTATCCAGCATCCTCTCTGACATCTTTGTTCTGTTCCCATTCCACTCATTTCCCAAATTTGTGCCTGGTTTCATTTTTTTTTTTTTTTTGTTTTTTTTTTTTTAATTGCTCTCAATATGTCACTCTCTATTAGTCAACAGCAGATTTATTTAAACGTGTCAATGCTGTTGCTTAGCAGATCTGACTGTGCTTTATCATTCCAGCCTCCTTCAGAGTCACATGCTCCCCATTCCCAGAGCTCCCCAGAATGTTTGGATCGCCAGGAAGTTCGAGGAAAACAAAAATCAGTCTCATTCCAAAGTGGCCTGCCTGGGAAAGCTTCAGGAAAATAAAATAAAATAAAAAAAAATTTAAAAAAACCTCCAGAAACAACCAAGAAAAGGAATTCTGCCCAAAACCCCACATGATTTTAATTCTCAGTTAGGAAGCAGCATCAGGTTCTGCTTTTCTTCCATCCTCTACCTTTTAGCCACGAGTTTCAGTAAGAGCCCATCCAGTAAATGCTCATCCAGAGCTTTGGAAAGGGGAGCCAGGATCAGCTTTCCCCTGCAGCAGCTAATTTTAGGAAATGGCCTTCAAGCACTCTATAAAAGCCTGGGAACACCCAGGTGAGAGCRTGTTGTGACCTTTGAAATGAGATTTGGCTCTTGGCTGAGGCACAGAGAGAGAAAAGATAATGTGCAGCTGAATCCCCCACTGGAGCTTTTGTGCTCAGCCTTTCCAAGCTCTCCACGGTGACGTTGTTGATTCAGTCACTGCCCCCACATTCCAACTTGCACATTCAGAGCCCAGTGGCTCCACACAAAAAAAAAACCCCAAAATCTGTGGCACAGCTGTCCCAAAATGCTGATGGAAYCCTGGAATCCCAGGATCATTCAGGTTGGAAAAGCCCTCTGAGATGGCTGAGGCCAAGCCCACCCTAAACCACGTGCCCACGTGACAAATTTAGGGAAAGGACTGAGCAAAACCAAGAGAACATCCCCCTTCTGCAATCCCAAAAAGCTGCTGGGTGGCCACTGACAGATGCCAACTCTGCAGAGCCATCGAGGGCTCCAGCTGTGAGATCCTCTCCATGGCTTGGCTCCACTCCAGGCTGCATTTCCCACACTGCCCCTAAGCCAAGCTCATCTTCTGGCCCAAAATCTCCAGCTCAGTCTGGACCTGCATCCCTCCCAGGGATGGTTTAGAGTCCCAGAATCCCAGACTGGTTTGGGATGGAAAGGACTTGAAGGTTCATCTCATTGCAGAGGATGCCCCTCACCAGATCAGGTTGCTCAGGGATCCAACCTGGCCTTAATGGGGGGATTAAATCCCAGAAAGCTGATGCCACCAGCTCCATCTCCAGCAGCTGCTAATCCCACACTCAGAGTGCAGATCACATCCCAGAAAGCAGGTTCACAACCCTGGGAAGTGACACCACAACCTGAGACAGCCCAGCCAAGAGAAATCCCTCAGCAGGACCTGCCACRACAACTGCTGATGGCTTTCCAAAAATAACCCAGTCCCCCTTCCCACCAGTGCCTGATGTCCATTTACTCACAGCCACCTAAAAATAGCCCTTCCCCTCGGGACTGAGGAGTGAAAGGAGCTCATCACTCCACAAACACAGGGCTAAAGGAGATGAAACACTTTGGAAATGCAGCACAGGGAACAATCCCAGCTCTGGCCCTGAGACAGCCAGCTGGATGGGCCTAATGATTCTYCTCCAGCACCAGCTGTGATTGAATTTATTTCCATTTGGTGTGATTAAAAAGARAAGAGACAGATAAAAGGGAGAACARAAAGGCCAAGATTTCAGCAGRCACTAAAAATAAAAGTTTGTGCGRGCTTGGCACCCTACCTTGACAATTTTTRTATGTGTCAGCCAGGCTCAATAACCCAAAAAAAGGCACAAATAATTAATAGGTGGGGAAAGGAAGGCATGGAAATGTTAAAATACCAATTCAATCATCAATAAAATCAACAGCAGGAACGGGTGTGAAGGGCAGGAGCTCCTGAGGCACCTGCCTGTATCCATGCCCTAAAATCCCCCYGAATTTCCTCTTCATTGGAATTGTTCCCATTGCCTGGCAAGTGCAGGTGGATGCTGAGGAGTTCAGTGGCTCCTCATGCCAAGTTCCAGCCCAGGAAAAGGCACTTCCTCAAAATGAATCCCTTCATTTAAACATTACCAACTTGAAGTGTCTCCAAGCAGTTGTAAAGGCTTTATTAGAGAAGGCAAGGAAAGCTTGTGAGCAGCCAAGCCAAGAGGAAGCCAAGGTTACCTGCACTCACTCTCCAAGTGGTAATTTTGTCACAAATTCACTCTGATTACCCTGACAGCAGCCAGGTTTGTGATGTGGTGCCCTGTGTGGGTCTCCAGTGACAGGAACAGAATTTGGAGGAGCTGGGGGAGCCTCCAAGCCCAGCACAGCCAAACCTCAGCTGGACAAATCCTCCAGCAAAAATCTCATTGAATTAAAGATTTCCAAAGATCCCTTCCAAACTTGTTTGTTCTACAATCAAAGAGGGAAGGTGGAGATCCTGGAGATAGCTGAACTAGATAAAGCTAAAGGTATAATGAATAATAAAAATAMCTCTTTTTCATTGGCTCTATGAACAACCTCCCAGCAAACTGTGCTTCCCCCTCTCCAACATTCACCTCTGGAGCCAGGAACAAATCTCCTCAGTTCGGACAATGACACCACTCCCACACTAAAACTCAATGTGTTTTAGTGGCACTGCAGGACTCAGGACTTGCAGGAGGTGATAAAACATTCATGAGAGCAAGGCTCTCTCATGGCTTGGGCTGGTGTTAAAAGACATTTAAAGGACAGCCTTTGAAGGACCACAATTRCACAATCATTTCCCCAAATCCTTCCATGAATCCAGTATGGGGAGCTACACAAGGTGTGCACATCCCACCCTGGATCCTGTCTGGTTGCTGTAGTGGGAATAAAAAAAAAATCTAAAAAAAGATTAGATGCTGTCTGAATTGCAGATGTCACCAGGATTGGCATTTTTTTCAAAGCCTCCCTGTTACTGGAAAGTAACTATTGAATTTCACCAAAGTCAAAAGCTCCTCTCAGGTTCATTTCCCTCCCAGCTGCTCCAACAACTGCCTTGCCAAAATCCATAGAAGGCAGAAATCCATAGTTCCTGGGATTCACATTTTGAAACAGCTCCAAATGCACAGCAGAGCTTTCACCTTTAAGACACTTGCAGAGCACTCAGCCATCTCCCTGACTTTGCTGGGCCTGATCCAGATGGGGAAAAAAATAAAACCCCAAAGCACAAGTGAGTATTTGTGCTGACCAGGATTACCTGACTGAGCATCAGCAGCCTTCAAGGACACGGTCTGACACAGCCCAGTGGAGATCACCAGTGCTGGGTGCACTTCCCTTAAATCCTCTAAGCCYCTGCCTCTCTGCTGGCACAGCCAGCTGCTGATAAACTCACTGCCAGGCTATTTCCATCAAACTGAAGGGCAGCAAATGGTTTGCTAATGAAATGTGGCACATAATTCAGTGTAACTCCACGGAGCAGAGAGGCAGGCAGGGGTCAGCTGCCTGTCCTGAGGTGTGRCAGGGCTGTGGGGTCACCACASRTCMCTCAGAGCCACACCTTGCAGCAAAGCTGTGTTTTGGCAGCCTCTCCAAGCCCTGCTCAACCTCTGCAGAGCTCAAGTTTAGTGACAGCTTCTTGCTTTGGTGCATCCTTGGCTGTGCACAGCTCCTCCTCCTCCAGCAGCTCAGGAGTCACCCCTTGCCCCAGGGTGGCTTGGCACATGAAGGGGTTGCACTGATCAATCCCCAGCATCTCAAAAGATCCTGACCCTTTTCAAAGTCACTCTGAAGAAACACAACGATCCTGTCCCCCACAAAAAGTTTTTTGTTTTGGGAGGTTGTTCTGTTTTCAGCCAGAGGAGGGCAACCACACATGTTCACAGCAGGCAGCATCCTTCTGCCTGCTGCAGGAAAATGCACTTTATTCCCGTTCCCAACCACCAGAAGAGCTGTTCCACCTTCCCCATTCTGCCTCATTTTTGYCTGTTCCTTTCCTTGTGATATTTAAAGAGCATCCCCCATAGAGAATCACAGAATTATGGAATGGTTTGGTTTGGAAGGGACCTTAAAAACCCTCCACAGGCAGAGACACCTCCCACTATCCCAAGTTGCTCCAAGCCCTGTCCAACCTGGCTTTGGACACTTCCAAGGGGCAGCCACAACTTCTCTGGGCACCCTCAGCACCTCTGAGTAAAGAATTTCTTTCTAAAATCCAACTTTAACTCTGCCCTCTGTCAGTTTGAAGTAGCAGAGTCTGTTCCTGTGCTAAACAGAACTGAATTCCTCATTCCTCCTGCTCAGCAGCAGTTGTGGCAGCCAGACCCAAGTGAGCTTGTCCAAACTGTGTGAGCCACTGAGCTCAGGAGAATTCATCAATCAAATTCATCAATCAAATTTGTGACATGGCTGTAAATAGCAAAGGGAATGGGGATTTTCTTCCTCTCTGTGCTCCTGCCTGCCCTGCTCACACAAACCCTGGATCAGGCTGCTCTGATGCTCTCCTGCCAATTCTGAATCATGGACATGAAAGGGTTTGCTCAGGACAGCAAAACAACCTTAACTTTTACATCCTGAGGGAGAACATCCTGCAAGTAACACCATTCCTCAGGAATTAGCTGGAAATCCCAGGGAAGGGCAGGAGTTTGGGGGAGAGGCCCCAGGTGAGCCAGCTCTTCACCCTCTCCCTGTGGSCATTTCAGCAGCACAGAGCACTGGAGTGACAGGGTGACACACAGGGATTCAGGGCATGGAAATGATCAGCAACCCCATCAAGGCTGATTTTTAAGGATCCTCATTTCTCCAGCATCATTATGCTCTGTAAAAGCCACTTCACGAGCTCAGCTAATCCGGGATGCTGTTGCATCATCACCTGATGTTGATCAACATCGTTATTAACATAATTATTAAAGAGAAAAGAAAAAAAAAAAGAGGCAAACAAATCTGTACTTCTCCTGTGGCCTGGGGTGGTTTTCAGCACCATTATGAGGGAAGAAGGGGAGAAGGAGCCCTGTGGTTTTGGTGTGGGCTGCTGTGGTCTCAAGGCTGTTCACTGGCTCAAACCCAGGTGTTTAAACCAGCCACTTCCATGTTTTTGAGCTTTCTCACCTGCCCAAACACCCAGGCCAAATCTGACTTGCCTTGGAGGTTTGATTCCAGCTGTGCCAGCTTCTGCATCAGTGGCAGCTGCCTGAGGCCACCAACGGGGAAGGGAGTGACCAGAGCAGCCCCTCAAGTCCCAAACCCCTGCTCCCTGGGCTGGGGAAGGACTGGGAATCCCAGTTTGACCCAACTTTTGGGCATTCAGCACCAAATCAATCCCAGGAAYGTGGGGAGGGTTTCACTCCAGCACGTACAAAGGAGATGCTGAAGTGACAGGGAACTTCCCACCCTTCTGTGGGGAAAATAAGAACCAGCAGAGCAGTGAGACATCCAAAACATCACTTTTCAAAGCAGATTTTTCTGTCAGAGGAGAGATTTCCCAGGGATGTCTGGGGTGGATTCATGGCAGAACAACCGAGAGACACGCGGCCACTTCTCCCCTCTGAGTGTCAAAAAAGCTTCCAGGAGATGGAGAAAATCAGAGCTGCTCCTGTCCAACATCTCCCAGAGAAAGGGAGGAAGTGTTTCCCCAGGAGCAGCAGCTCCTGATTGTGCTCAGTGGGGAGCACTGAGCACTCTCAGCACCCTCCCTCCCGTGGAGCTCCAGCAATTTGCAGGATTTGGGTCCTTGTTTTTGTCCCCCTTCCCTCTCTCCCTCCCCTCTGACAAGCACTGATGGAAAGGCTGAGGAGAGCACAGCAATTAAGGAATKTGAAGCCTTGCTAGCAGCTCCTCTGAATGCAGGCACACGAAGCAGCAGGGTTCTGCTGGTGACATTTGGGCCACAAATGAAGTCCCCGAGAGTAATGAACAATCAGGTGAAGAAATCTGGAAAGAAATTACCCAGCACACCTCATCCTGCTGGCCCCCATGAGATCCATGTAAAATGTGTTAATGCAGCTGATTATGGTCTGAATTATGTACAGAGGCTCCTGCCAAGCACTCTGGTTCTTTATTGTGAAGTTGGAAGCTGTTTTAAGAACGGGCCAGTCATCGTGTTTCAAATTAGATTTGGGGGGAAAAAACATTTTCCTGCTTTTATGGCTGGCTCAGAACATGGGRGAAGGTCAGGATGTGGGTTTGCTCTGCTGAAGGAAGAGCAGGGGGCAGAGCAGGGGACACACCTGAGCTGTGTGGCTTTGCTGTACTCACACATGGTAAAAAAACCAGAATTACTGCAGTCTCAGCTTTCTGCACATTTTCTCCTGGAATGGGGGGTAAAACACCAAGGTGTTTTACCCATGGACACTCTCCACAGGCCCAAAAACTCTTCAAGAAAGGATTTTTGSAAGAGTTCTGCTGAGAAGGGCTGGCAAAACACCACAGGAGATTTTCCTCACACTTTTGAGAGCTGTCACTTATGCTGCCAGTCCTTTGTGCTGCTTGGAGGCAGGGGAAAAAAGCTGATCCTCTCCCCAGAAACTCTTTAAAAACCAGAAATCCACCACTCCCAGGCAGTAAACTCCAATCTGGGAGAGCACCCACAGTTTTAACTGCAAGCCTGAAACAACCTCAGGTGTGCTGAGAACTCCACCAGCCCCAAG
The DNA here is from genome assembly GCA_902810485.1 of Alauda arvensis. NCBI lineage: Eukaryota > Metazoa > Chordata > Aves > Passeriformes > Alaudidae > Alauda > Alauda arvensis. Next base: position 170,028 of record CADDXX010000755.1, read on the forward strand.
CTTTGCTTTCTCTTCTCTTTGCTCCAGGGATCAGCATCTCCTTCCCCTGCAGGGCTGGATTCAGGAGCAGAGCCAAAGTCACCATGCTCAGAAGAGCTGGATTTTTAAAAGGAGGGTCCTTACAGTTATTAAAAGCCTTCCATCCATTACCTCTGCCCTTCCAAGCTCAAAGCTGCAGCCACAGCTGCATAAATCTGGGCTAAGCAGGGCCCAGTGGAAGTGGGAGAGGATATAAATAGTTCTTACAGGTTTATTTTGCTTTGTGTATGTATATAAATCACACACACACATATTTATGCCAGATTTAGCTGCACCTCATTGAATCATGGCATGATTTGGGCTGGAAAGGTCCTTAAAGATCAACCTGTTCCACCCAGGGACACCTTCCACTRTCCCAAGGGTGTTCCARACCCTGTTTAACCTGGCCTTGGGCACTTCCASGGATCCACAGCTTCTCTGGGAATTCTATTCCAGGGCYTCACCACCCCTTTTACAGTGGGTAGATTTTTTTAAATAATTCTTTTCTTTACAGTAAAGAATTYCTTCCTAATATCTCATCCAACCCTGCAGATCTGTGGGAAGTCAGGGATAAGAACTTCCATTTCCAGCCACCGTGGTGATGTAGTGGTTTAAAGTGGTTTAAAGACCCAAAAAAAWTGCTTTAAAGCAGGATCACAGGCTGGATCCCAGCCAGGCAGCAGCTCTGCTTCTAAAGGAGTATTTATCTCCATGAAAACACTTCTTAAACAACGTGGAAGAGAAAAGCCTTGCTAAACAAGCAGAYCTGAACCTGGAATTGTGCATGTTGGCATCCTCTGCTGCTCCAGGTGAGCCTGATTCCCTTACACAGCACGGTGGTTTGCTTTGGTGAGAAGAAAAGGAGTTTTCTCTTGAACTTTGAGGCAGGATGGAAGAGCACAGCCTGGCCTCAAAGACAGGAGATCTTTTGAACTCCAAGTCAGCAGGCTCTCACAAGAGCTGAGCTCGAGGGCTGCTCTGGAATAAATCAAAAAGGGATTGACTCTTTCACTTGAACAAGGCAAAAACCTCCACAGATGCACAGATATGGGGTTGGGGGTGGAGAGACAGCTAAGAGGCTTAAAAAAAAATAATAAAAAAAAGCAACTTCAGCATGGTTTGATAGTCACAGTGCCATAAGCTAAACACCATCCTCCATGGTTGGATTCCCTGCAGGAAATCACAGGCACACTTGCTGAGCCTGCTTGGAAGCAGTTTCAGCCCAAAAATGCAGGGAGCAGATGCTCACAAGGAGAAATCCTCTGACAGGGAGGCAAAACAGTGGCCCTGTGTCATCAGAGCTGTGATCTCCTCACAGAGGAGCAGAGCTCATGGCCAAAAGGGACCTTGAGGGAACCTAAACACACTTAAAATAAGTTTTCCTAAGAGAGTCAGATTTAGCAGCCAGRCTGGGTGACTCTGGTGGCTCCCAGCCCCAATTTGCACTGCAAACCTGGGGTGACAGAGTGGCTCTGTGCAGGATGCTGCTGCTGTCCTTGTGTCCCTGTGCCTGGCAAAAAAAGGAGTGACTCCTTTGCTTCCCTCTGGAGCCCAAACTCATCAGCAGYTTGGACAAAACCCCAGAGGCTGAGCTGGCCTGAAGGAGGCTCAGCACACAAAAATCTCATCCTCTGGCTGCCTCACAGGAGTGAGGAGAAAACTGAGGCAAGGAGAAATGTGCTGCTGGCAGCAGCTCCAGCCAGAGGAGCTGTGATCTGCACCCATGGACTCATCCTCACACCTCCATCACAGAGAGTTTGGGGACAACARTCTGCCCAGAGAATGATGCTAAAGAGGAAAAAAAAATGTTCAGAGCCCAACTTCTCCCTGAGCTGTGTGCAGGGATTTGGATGCTGAGGCTCCCTGACACTGAGCTCACACCACTGGTGACATTCAACACTGCTTTTAAAACCAGAACTGAAAACTGCTGAGACCAGAATGTTCTGAATTTCTGCTTCTTCAACTGCACTTCTGCCAAATGAATYTGGCTAAAACTTCCAGCAATTAATGGATGATTAAATGAAAGAGTTGATGGCCAAAAAAATATGTAAGGGGCTTGATGAAAGCTCTGGGGGTGACACTTTGMTGGTCCTGCCCTGTTTTTTCAAGCTTTCCCCATCTCAGCATTATTTTAACTGGACTGTGGGGAGGAGGAGAGTTTTGTCAGAAGGGTGTGAGATGTTTTGGTAAATTATATTAAAACCCAGCAAGGGAAGAAGCAGTTTAACCCCAGCAGCCTGGCACTGCAGGGCTCCTCTGTGCTTTACCTGCTGTCCCTCTGCTCCTTGGCTCAGATCTCTCCCACATCGACTCTTTCACCACTTTCCTTCTTTCTCCCAGGGCTGATCTCGAGGGTTTTTCTCCTGTTGAAGAGAAAAACACAGACAAAACCACATGAATTCAAGAAAGAAGTTATGCAGGGTGCAAGGGAGGCACCCTGACACAAACATTCCTCCTGGACCTCTCCAAACTGGGAGAGTGGAATGAGATGAGCTCAAAAAGTCCCTTCCTTCCCAAACCACTCTGGGATTCTGTCATTTATGACATGGTTTTAAGCCTGGAAGCTCCCACCAGTTGGACAATTTGGGGAGTGAGGGAGGTTGAGGATACTAAAAGGGGAATCAGGCACAAATGGGAGCAGCTGGAGAAGGGATAAAGGGATTTTGGAAATCTGAAAGGGACCAGATGTGGGTCAGCAGCTCCTGCTCCATCAGTGCTGAGCCTGCTTCCAGGCATTCTCAGCTTCCTCAGCTCACCTCACACAGAATTCACCTGACAACTGACAGCTCTCAGGYTACATCCATGCCATCATTTCCCACAAAAAGTATTAAATAAAATAATTATCTCCATTGTTTCATTAGTGCTAAAGTCCAAGAGGGTCAATGCAAACCACCCAGCCCCTGTTCCATGACACACCACGAGTTCCACCCACCAAGTCCTGCCTCAAACCCAGCAATCCCCACCAATTCTTCCTCCAGCTTCTTCCCCAGCTCAAATCCTCCCTCTGCTGCAAACAACCTCAGCAGACAAACAGACAAAAAAAAAAATTACCAGAAAAATAAAATACCTTTTGTTCAGAAAAGCCCGAGGCTCCAGGATTATCCTTGGGGTGATGCTTTGGCTGCCAGGAGTATTTCCTTTTGTTTTAGAACAAAAAGGACCATCCACATCCTGCCCCCATCCTCCTACACAGCCTCAGGGACAGCAGAGCATCCCAGGCTGCCTCTCACTAATGGGTTCCATCCACAGCCYCTGCTCACTCCCAGCTCCCTGCAAGGACTCAGGGCTGCTCCTTCTGCTTATAAAGGCTGCTCCCATCCCTTTCTCAGCTGGCAAAACACTTCCTGAGTGCCCACACCTCTGGGATCCAAAGGAGGTGATGGGAGCTCCTCTCTCCTGGCAGGCAGCAGGTCCTGGCAGGGTTCCATCCTCCAAAAATGTTTGCAGGAAGAACAGCCACGACCCTTCTCCTACCCCTCCTTCCCTGCCCTGATTGCAGAGTTCACTCACAAAGAGTGGAGCTGTTACTCAACAGCCACAGCTGAGGGTTTCATTCCAGTGGGAAATATCCCCCTTGGAGCCCAGCATCTGCAAGGACCTCGCTGCCTCTCCCAGCTCTGGAGAGGTTTCATGGCAAGCTTGGAATGCTGACAGTTTGCAAAAGAAAAAGCTGCTTTTTTTTTTCCTTCAAAAAAGTCATTTGGAGTCCCATTTTGGGGCAAAGGAGCCAAGGAATCAGAGCAGCTGGGATGCCCAAATCTGCCCATCAAACAAATCACTCCCCTGAGAGTCACTGAATTGTTTGGGTGACCTCAAGGATCATCTCATTTCAAACCCCTTCCACTAGAAAACAGCTTAAGAGGTTTTTTTTTGAAGCCTAATTTTAATGTAAAGTCTGAAAAACATCAGGTTTTTCATGGAATAAATGCCATTTTATTACTATAGTGAAGACCCTTGTCTAATAAACACAACAAAACTAATATGATGTAAAAATCCCAGCATATTTTATTCTGATTTTATTCTGATCACTGTGATTAAAGCAAAAACCACCCCAGCACAGGCTCACCCCAAAAAAAAGGCTGCTTTCCCCCTGCTCCCCACCACAGAAGAGGTGGCAAGTCACTGCTCCAACTCCATTTTACATTTTATTAGTTTTTCCCAGCCAGCTCTGCTAAAAGGTTGCAGCAGTCACTGGRAGTGCAGCTGTCAGCAGAAGTGAAGGACACTGTGGGACACATTTTATTCCAGCTCTTTTATTGCCTGGCTCCTCSGAGTGACTCAAGCAGCTTTAAGGATTTCAGAGGCACTGTCACAACAGTTGCAAGCTGCTRTTTGAACAAAAAAAAAMCCAAAAAAAAAGYACCCAAAAAGYCCAACTTTCAAAGAATTGGCTGGACCAGCAGAAGCTGCTCAAGACTCAGCAACTCCTGAATGCCACCAAATTGTTCCCTGCTGGSGACAGGCACTTTGTGCAATGTTATTCCCATTTGGCACGAGGGGAGAGGGGGGGGATCCATAAAACAAGAGGGAAATGCTGATTTCTGCAGCTCTGCCAAAGCACAGGAACACACAGAAACACAGAGTTGTGACTCTCCCCAGCAGCAGCAGAGCTCTGTCACATCTGCTGGGACACAGCRAGGCAGGTGACAAGCTGGGGACAGCAGCACAGCGAGGCTGGCACAGCCCCAGGACAGGCTCCAGCAGAACTGGGCAGAGGAGAAATGTTTTGAAGGTTTCTGAGACAGCAGGAGCCTGCCTTCCACCCCGGGGTTCTGCTGGATTGTTCCCTCTGCATGATCAAAAAGCAAATTATTTCCTTCAACTCAGGGATCAACCCCTTCTCCTCAGCTCCCTGAGCTGGTGGGAGATGCTGGGTTTCATCCCCATCCAGCCATGAAACACACGTGGGTCACC
>CADDXX010000755.1:194732-230363 GCA_902810485.1 Alauda arvensis
ATGCTTTTCATCTTCCCCAAACCTCTCTGACACCAACACAAGACTGAAGAAGTGCAAAGAACCAGCACAATGCCCATCTCTTCTCAGTTCAGATAACCAAGGGGGCCTTACAGGAGAGCTGGAAAAGGACATTTGGCAAAGGCAGGSAGTGCCAGGACAAGGGGGAAAGGCTTTGGGCTGASAGAGGGCAGATTTCAATGGGRTATTGGGAAGAAATTCTCCCCTGTGAGGGTGTTGAGSCCCTGRAATAGAATTCCCAGAGAAGCTGTGGCTGCCCCTGGATCCCTGAAGTRTCCAAGGCCAGGTTGGAYWGRGCTTGGAGCAMCCTGGGACAGTGGAATGGGATGAAYTTTAWGGTTCCTTCCAKCCCCAMTCAGCCTGGGATKTTATGATTATCCACTGTGCTGARTTCAGTGCCARGACAGCAATTCCTGATGCCAATCAGAACCCTCCACATCCAAACCACCAGGCAGGCAGGAGCCAAGCTTTTGAAAGCTGTCACCACGTTTCAGCCTGGCAATTGATTACAATTAAACTGCAGCGCTGCAATCCAAGTGGAAAGGATGATGCTCGAGGTAAAATAGCCAAGGTCTGATGTTAAGAGGGGCTTTTAGAGAAGAGAAATTGTGTTGGATCTGTGCTTGAGAGCAGTGGCAGGTCCCTCTGTGCTGCTCACACTTCCCCAGCACCACCTGCTCGAGTTCAGCTCGGTGCAAGTGTTCCTCTCCTGGCAGCAACTGGAGAAGGAACAAGATTTAAAAGTCAATACCTACAAAAAAAGAACAGCAGCTCGAGATGAGGAAATTGCCTGGAATCTCATTTYTCCCCCAAGTACCTGCACAAGCAGCAGCAACACCCCTTCAACTCAAACATCTCAGCACTTGTTTTCCTTCTTTAGCTCTGATTATTGACTTGACAAGGAAAATCAGCTTTTGCCAGCAAGGATGAATTGTGTGTGTGTGGATTCAAGAGGTTTAAAGCAGACTTGCACTGAAATCTGAGAATCGAATTTGGAGCGAGGTTTTTCAGCCTTTAYTACATCCACGAGGAAGAAGCATTTTCCTCAGGAAAACAGATCCATGAGCTGCCCAAGCTTTCACTTGGACTGTCCTTAAAACCTTTACATTGCACAGAAATGTTGTTTTCATTGCAGATTTCACAAAGAATAAAATTAGTAACAAAAATTGACATTTCCTACAAGCAGGAAGCTTTCCAGGGAGCTTTATTTCTTTACTGCTTTACTGAAAAAAAAAAAAGTGCTTGCTTTAAAACAAATTTTCAATTAAAACTGCTCTGAAGACTCAAATAAAAGGCATTTTATTTCACAGAGAAAGGCAGATTTTCCTTGGTGAGGGGTGGATTTGCTGTGAGCCCAAAGTCAGTGGCACAAACACTCAGGGCCCAGCCACCACAGGAATGGGGAATAAATCAAAGTAAATCAGAATCCCTTTGAAAACAGCAAGAATCCTTGGGTCCTCCCCCAGCTCTGACTTCACTTAGTGAAAAATGACTCTGTTTTTAACTAAAAGGGTATTAATCCAAGTCAATTAGTCCAATTTAGTCCAACCATACAAAACCTCTGTTAGAAGAAGTGACCTTCTTTCCAATTACCTTCATTTTAAYTCTGGAAGTAAAATTACACAAACCTTCAGGCAAATTTCATTCAGAGCAAGAAGTAAATTTCATAAACTTCAAACAATTGAACCTGAGGAGCTGAATTCTGATTAATTTGCCTGTGTGTCCAAATGCAGATGAGCCACCCCAGCATSCTCAGCCCAACTTTCTGCTCCCAGACCAAATTGTGATGCTGCTCTTCCTGTCAATAATCATTTCTCCACCTCCCAGCTGGCCGAATTTCCAGAGCTGTGAATGCTGAGCTGTCCAAGGCTCACAGATCCTGGGAATGGGAAGCATTTCATGATGCTTGAGGCCATTAAATGTGAGCTGAGTGCTGGAGCCATCAAACATCACACAAAAACCTCCAACAAAAGATTTCCAGAGGAGGTTTCTGTTAAAATGAGGTAAAAATGGGAAGCTGGGGAGTTGGAAATATTAAGGAATAACAAATCTGTTTTCCARGCTCGTTTTACWGTGTTGACTGTGCTAAGTGAAAAGRGCTGCTTAAAAGGGAGTGGATGGAATCAATCACAGCAGTTTAGGGAAAACACAGCCCAGAGGTGGGGGRATAACTCACTCTGCTTCAGAAATGCCAGTTTGCTCAAAAAAACCCAGAAAAGGCCACTGGGGCAGGCAGGCAGTGAAGAGGTCTGGCACTAGGGATGGATTTTCAASYARTTTTGGRAGGGAGGGRTGGCTGAACAGCAGCTGGAGTTGCTGGGACAAGGCTCACCAGGTAAATCCTAAAAAAGGCTCAGGATGAGACAAACTGAACAAGAGGGAGAGAGGAAAAATCCCTCTCCTCTCAAGGGATTAAGGAATAGGTAAGGAAACAAATAATGACAAAGGCACTTTGTTGATCACCTCTGCTCCAGGAGCAGAAGAGCCCCAGAGTGAAGAGCAGCTAAAAAAAAGGAAAATGCACTGATGGCTGCTGGTGTTTGGAGGGAGAGGAAATATCTGCCAATGACACACAGGGCTGTGCTTCTGTGACAGCTTTACAACTTCACAGGTGCCATTCTGAGCTGTCTTCAGGTGAGGAAGCACTGCTGGAACATCAAAAATCCCTTAAGAGAGGGAGCAGGAGCCTCATTTTCCAGCAGTAAAAACACACAGGAGAAGCAGTTTGGGTTGGACAGGGCTTGGAGCCACCTGGGATGGAGGAAGGTGTCCCTGCCCATGGCACTGGATGGGTTTTAAGGTCCTTTCCAACCCAAAGCATTCCAGGTTTCTCTGATTCCCACACCCAGGGCTGCTGGGCATGAACACCAAGCTGCCTCAGGAGACACCTGCAGTGCTACAGGCTTCAGAAAAGAGGAAGGGAAAACCCAACCGTTCCAAAACAGGGCAGCAAAACTGATTTTCAAACATCAGGCAACGTTTCCTGGCATTTCTCAACATCAAAAGCTTTTTAGCCAAAAAGGTGAGTAAAAAAAGTAATGCCCCCCTTGGACACCATTCCCAAAGGACACAGCAGCAAAGGTGCTGCTGTAAGCTCAGATCTCAGCAGCTGCATGRAAAGCAAATGATTATCAAGGTGTTCAGATGGGCTCAGCTCAGTTTTTAACCCAGGCTGTTGATTAAATCATCACCCACTCAAAGATTTTCCATTCCCCTCGTGCTCAAAGCCCAGGGAGGCAGTGGTGGAGCTCACCCAGCTCCTGCTGTGCCCACCCACCACGTCCCAGCCCTGGTGAGGAGGGAAGTGCATGCACCATGGTCACATTGATGGTTTTTAAAACCATCACTGACACTCTGGGCAGAACCCAGACCCCTCATGTGGGAGGATGAAACTTGCTGCATTTCACAAGTGGGAGTCACACATCCCTCCTCCCATAATGGAGCTCACACTGACAAACACAGACACAAATCTTGGGCAAGTTCACAACTCCCCCTGCCCTCAGTGGCAGCCAGGGCTATCAATTTCAATTTGGAGCCCAAAGCCCTCAAGCCAAAAGCACCCCTCAAGCCACAAATACCCCTCAAGCCTCACTCACTCAAAGATTTTCCATTCCCCTCCAGCCCAAAGCCCAGGGAGGCAGTGGTGGATCTGTGGAGCTCACCCAGCTCCTGCTGTGCCCACCCACCACATCCCAGCCCTGCTGAGGAGAGAAGTGCATGAACCATGGTCAGATTGATGGTTTTTAAAACTGACACACTGGGCAGAACCCAGACCCCTCATGTGGGAAGATTTGACAAGTGGGAGTCACACATCCCTCCTGCCATAATGGAGCTCCCACTGACAAACACAGACACAAATCCTGGGCAAGTCACAACTCCCCTCACCCTCAGTGGCAGCCAGGGCTATCAATTTCAATTTGGAGCACCAAAGCCCTCAAGCCAAAAGCAGCAGGCAGAGAATAACCACATTTTGTTGTGCTCTCTGCAATTTATGACCTGGAATTTCAAGAGGGGAAGGAGGAGTTCTTGTGCTGCATTTCAGTTTTGTGCCCCTAAAACCCCCAGAATGTCCCAAAGGAGCAGAGCCCAGTGGGACAGAGCCCAGCTCATTCTCCCACAGCATTATTCCATGAGAATAAGAGCAAGGGTTTAAGTGCTAAAGCAAACAGAGGCAGCTTTAACACACAGGTTGATGAAAGAGGCMTTGCACAGCTCTTGAAGTCTTTGCAGCCTTCATTTCCTGCAGATAATGAGGAGCTTGGAGGTTCCAAGACTTCAAATGATGGTTTGTGCTTCCTTCAAGTGTGTATATATATAAAAAAAAAATAAATTTTGAATCTCATATGCTTTTAAAGTCAAGATGAATGAATCCTCACAGAAATAGCCACAGTTACCTGAGGGACAGACTTGGTTTGGAGAGCTCAGATGTGTTTGTGGTTTTGTAAAAAGGCTGAACTTCAACCTGGCTAGGACCTGGAAGTATTTAATTTATAATTTTTTAGGGATAGYATTGTTACCTTGGAGACTAGATACATGCAAGCCTTCCTTTAAAAGGAGATTTAAGAAATATTGATTTTTAAGAGCATTTCACAATTAGCAATAAAAGCAGCATTTGGGAGAGCAGAGCTGGAAGTTTTAACTCCCTCAAACGCTGGGAGTGGGAACTCAGGGAAACCCAAGTCCAGGGAGTGAAGGAATTCATCTGGATTCACATCCACCTTGAAATAAGAAATGACAGTGCCTGGGCCAGCAGGGCTCTATGGAGTGAGTGGTGTTTAATAAATTATGGCAGTGTGTTAAAAAGAGATTTAAAAAAAAAAAACAAAAAAAAATCCCAAAAAAACACAGAGAGAACCAAAAGTATTTTAAGAATAGAGACCAAAAAATTTTTAAAAAGACAGTTCTAGTGCAAGGGCACAGACCAAAAAATGAGCAACAAGCAAGAACACAACACGAGACCCAAGTAAATCTGTGAAGGAAAGGACCAGGTTTCTCCTCTCCCCCAAATCTGCAGGATACACCACATTTCCAACAGCAACTGCATGGGGAGAAGGAGCAGGGGGAAGAGAGTATCAAAATCCAAACAAGTCACAAGGCACCAACAATGCCTCGATGACAGCAGAGTGGTTTTTGTTGGCACAGCTCACGGCAGCTGCAGGAATAATTGCGATGCTGAGCGAGGATGCCGAGGATATTTTGCTTCAGAGRCTCAGATGAAAGATGTTATCCACAAGCACTTTGCAAATGTTAATTAAACCCACACACACAGCCCCTTTCTGGCAGATCAAGAGGTGTTTTGCAGAGAGGGGGATGAAGATCTCAGGCGCTTTTAACTTCAGGTTAAAGCTGCTCTTTGTACGTAGGAAGTGCCCCACAGAAASAGCATTAAAAACATAAATTAACCTTCCCAGTCCAGCCCAGGCAGCATGGAGCTGATCCCTCTCACTTCTCTCTGACTACTGCCCCAACAGAAGCCTTGACTCTGGAGAAAAACCAAAACTCTGAGTTAAAAGCAGGCAGAACCAATGRAAATAAAAAGGAGCAGTGAAATCATTACCAAAAAAAAAGAGGCACAAAGTATTTGAGGCACCTACACTGGCAGGGCAGGAGCAGCACTGTGTCCTGCAAAAAAAGAGCTTTTCCTCAGCTGAAAACCACCCCATTATTTGCTAAATGGACATGGAACATTTGGCATTAAAAGGGGAAGGGTGAGTTTGTCAGAAATATAAAAGAGTAGCTGGGAACATCTGCGAGGTCAGGAAGAAAATGCATAAACACACATGTGAACTAAAAACACCAAAATACACACTGGTGGTCAATGCCTGTGATCTTACCATGAAAATAAGCAGATTTGGAGCTCCTTCCTGTTCAGGGAAAACAAAAACCCCAAACCCCTGAAGATTTAGGATATGTTTCAGTTGGAAATATATTTAAAGATGCAATTGGAGAGGAAACCTAAGTGTTCAAAGATTGCTGCAGATCCATATCCAGCTGTGGGACAGGGTCCCTTCCTGCAGAGCTCCCACCCAAAGGGATGGATCACACACAAAATAACAATATTTTTATGGCTTTGTAACTTATATTCCATTTTTCACAGTGTAACCCACAGGGCACAGCACACAACCCAGCACCCACCAGGTCAGGACACTGCAAGCTGCACTCAGAGCAAGCACAGCAGTTGAAAAGCTTTTCCTAGGCTAATCCTGCCTTTTTTGGGGAGCTTGCATGGTCACAGGAACTTGAGGAGCTGGAAGATGTGGCTTGCAAAAAACCAGGCTGATCCCTGCCACCACCCCTAACTCAGCTTTGTCACTGCCCCACACAGGTGCCACCTTTTTTTATTGTTAATCCAAGCTMCAGGAAGCTCCAAAGACCCAAGGAAAAGCTGGAAACCTCCCCAGGGAAGCTGGTTGTGCAATTCCAGCATGAGACAAGAGGGGCAGAGCAGCAGATGTTGGCTGAGTKGGATGGGATTTATGGAGTTCTACCCCCTCTGCAAACCTTTCCAGGCTCACTGCACCCACCCAGCCAGATCCAGCTGCTGCTCTTTGCTCTTTTCAGCAGGAAAAAGTTCTTCCCTGGAGGGTGTGAGCTCCCCAGGGAATGGTGATTGATGTTCCCAAAGCTGCCAGAGCTCCAGGAGGGTTTCAACAGGGATGCCCAGGGTGGGATTGTTGGGGTGTCTCTGCAGGGCCAGGGGTAGAACTCCATGAATCCCTTCCTTTTGGGGCTCTCTCTCTTTTTCTTGTTCCACCAAAGTCAGGATGAACAATACACAGTCCTAAATTTGAGTTGGTGATTTGTTATATCTTATCTATTTACAGATTATTTACAGACTCATGAGCTGTGAGCTCTACCCAAGTGAGGAAAACGAGGTGAAATGGCCAATTACTAACTTTGCCAAGGTCTTTTAAGTACTTATTTAAATACTTCAGTATTTACCCTAATAACTCATATTTTATTTATTTAGCTACATAAATTAATTTACACTAATAAACAAGATGACACCTGTATCACTGATGTTTTTAACCCACTAAAGGTCTGCAATGGGGACTTTTTTCACCCAATCACAGAAAACCACCCAAACCCATGAAGAAGAAGGAARAAGRWGGTGAAAAGGAGGATTYTGGACAGCACCCCAAATCCTCCACCTTGGCTCACACACATTGCTGGATATTAAATTTTTCAATCTGTGTTTTTCCCCCTGTGAGATCACACATTTGTACAAACCCCACAGCCACAATCTCAGTGCTCTCACTCAGTGCTGGAAGCCTCTTCCAAAGCYTCAGATCAAATGTGGTGCTYSCTTSAGGGTCAGCACCTTTTAACCCAGAAAAACTCCAATTTTCAGCATCCAGGGTTCCAACACCTTCCARCTCAGGAAATTCTGTGTGCTCAMTCAGGGCCATGSTACTACAGGCATTAAAATTATATTTCAGTGTCATTTTTAGCAACCAAATCAAAGCATTTTGGCTCCTAATTCCATCTGTGCCCTTGGCTTCTGGTTCTATTAAAACTGCCCACAGTGAGGCAGATATTGAGACATTATTAAAAGTGTTCTGCACCCAGAGCAATTCCCACAGAAATGTATTTGCAGTCCACTTCATCTTGTGATGCCAAGGCTGGAATTAGGGCAATTCCAGCTGGGAAATATTCCTGTTTGAACACACACTGCAATGCAAGGCAGCTGCACTGACCATTCCTGCCTGCTTGCTTTGAGGTTTTTCCCATAAACATTTGAAGGCTTTGGACTGGTTCTGGATCTGCTGCCACTCTGCCCTGCTCCAGACTCCAAGGAGAAGCTGCAGGAGGAGCAGGGATCTCCAGACCTTGTTATTCCACACTTTCCTCTAAGAGACCCAGCCCATTTTTGGCCTTCCCACACAAATCCATATTTGTAGGGCTGCCAGCTCTTTATCACTTCCCTTTCTGCTTTTTTTTGGTCGCTCGTTTTAAACTTTGCCCCAAGGTTRTGTTCAGCAAAAGCTGCTCCCTCCAAAATACAGCATTAAACCCACTAGCACATCTGGAAATTCCATTTAAATCTGTGTTGAAAGTGAATGTTTTGCAAAAGGAAGCCCCAACTGAGCAGAAAGCAGAGAATTTTTGCCTTTTGCTGTTGCCATGACCTYCTGGAGATCAATGTCCCCACCTGTGCCCAGGGAGCAAACACCACACACAGAACAAGCAGCACTGGGACAGCCTGGAATTTGGGCACAAACAAGCCCAAAAACCTCCTCCATCAAGYACAACCTGCTGCAGTCACCAACTCCAAGCCCCCTTTGAAAGAGCCCAGCAGCTGCTGAATTAATTCCCCTTTTTTTCCCCACCCAAACTAATGTTTGGAATCTGCACATCTCTGACTAAAAACCACTTTTGTAACTCTCAGTCACTGCTTGTGGCCTTTTACCATTTTCCTTTGGGGCATCAACACTGTCCTTAAAGGTTGGGGTTTTTTTTTTCACCACCATGGCATCATCTGTATTTATTTACACAGACATCATCTGTAATTAATATTGTCACTAACCCCTCTGCTGGCCCTTCACCTCTGTGAGCACCCTGCAGCTGCTCAGGGATGACTGACAGGGCCCCTTTTTGCAGCTCCCATGTCCAGACAAACAGCTGACTATCCCAGATTATCCCTCACCACTCTGGAAAGATCCCCAGGGAAGGAGTGTTTATTGCCAGTGAGCTCCATTAAGCAAAAAAATTGGGATTTTAATGGTTTTTCAAGCTGCCTGTAGCACACACAGCATCACACAATTCTCTGCATTCTTTTGGGGACTSTCAGCAAAGACAGCTCCTTCCTGGAGGAGTAACTTAGGATAACCAGGCAGCAGGAAAACCCTGCTTTTAGCCCCAAAAAGCCACCAGGGAGAGAGCAGAATGGTTTGGAACATTTTTCAGCCATGCTCTTGGCTTTGTTTAGGATGTGGGTTTGCTCAGCTCATCTCATGGTGCTGCTGAAAAGAGGGAGCTCCTCCCCAGCTTCCAAACCTGAATCAGGGAGTTAGGTAGGAAAGAAACTTTCTGGACTGAGAGGGAAGGAGCAGTGAAAAAAGATCAGTGGGAACACAAGGCTGGGAGCAAAACCTTTCCTTGCCATGAGATCAGCTCAGCTACAATGCACAGCCACACTCTAAATTTAGAGAGCTTTCTAAAGCTCTATCCCACGTCCATTATTCCTCTCCAACACAAGAATGAGCCGTGCTATTACAAATGCTTTTATACCAGCATTGTGCTCTTCACCCTACAGGAGCACACAGCAATTGTGGATAAAGTGGTTCAACTYTGGAACGTGGACAAAAATAAAAAAAAATAAAACGGAGACAACGCTAATGGTGGTGAAAGSCAGGTTGCCTGGGGAGGGAAATGATCAGAGATTTAAGAGGAAAAGGGGGGGAAAAAAAGCCCTATAGATAATTTACCTGTGCTTGGGTCAGTGCTCATTAGTGCTCTGAAGAGAATCACTTCACAGGTTATAAATGAGGCTGCTCCTGGCTCACTCCCTCATTATCCAGCAGCCTTTCACACGCAGCCCATAATGGGAACAGTTACCCTGAATAAAATGAACAGAGGGGAAAAAAAAAACCTAAAAAAACCCAGGGGCCTTCATTTGGGCAGGAAAAAGCATCAGGAGACCCAGCAGTGGTTTCAGCAGGCACTTCTGTGTCACTCTGCATTTCCTCCTTCTCCAGAGAAGGGAAAGTGGCTCCCAACACAAATTTGGGCTGTGCACAAGTTGTTTTCTCCTGTTGATATTTCCATCTGCCCCCTGATGATTTGGGATTTCCAAGAGACTTTTTAAAAGCTTTCCCATCCAGGCTGAGCTCTMCTCTTAAGAAATTTCTGGAGGCTGTTCAAGGCAGGCAACTAAAAACTTTAATTTGTGGTTATCAGGCAAAGCTCAATGTCCAACAGCCAGCAGCCAATTTCTGTCTTAATATTTTTTATCCTTTTGTAATCGTGGCTTGAAAARAAATGCAGCTGTAACACTTCTTGAAACATTGATGGGTTTTTAGTGTATAAAAATAAAATCCAGCAGCCAGTAATAAACCAGTGATACCTATCAGAGCTGGCAAGGGCAAGATCATTCTTTTCCCACACACCTCCTAATCTCCTGCTTGCATCTCTGATAAAACAAACCCATTATTAAAAAGTGCTTTAGTCCAAAGGTTAAAGGTTGACAAAATCCACAAGTTCGGAACAACAAAAGCCAACTTTGACCAGAGAGGCTGAGACAAGCCAATTCAGCCCAAACATTTTTGGCAATTTTCCCTCTTTAAAGGACGAGCTGTGCAGCTGCAGCCCCAGCAGCAGCAGCAGCAGCAGCCTGACACTTGGCCTTGCTCTGAGGATTCCATCTCACAGGCAAAAGCACATGGAAAACAAAGCCACACTTGGCCAGTGAAGCCAGGAGGATCTGTGTAAATGAGCTCCCTGGAGGCCTGACAAAAGCTCCCTTCCCTCCTCTCAGAGGCATCACGGTGAGCACTCCAGACAGGGGATGAAAAGGACTCTAAATCTGTCCACGGGGAAAGGCAGCAGCTGGATCAGCAGCTAGATCAGCAGAGAGTTCAGGCAGCCCCACGCAGGGGATGGGAGGGAAAAGGGAAGAAGTAAATCCTCCTTTCTTTAGGGGCAGTTTCAATGCACTGCAATCCCCTCCCACCCCTCCCAGGGGAAATCTCTCCTCTAAAAATGCTTTTGCATTGGCTCTGATCTCATTACAGATCCAGCCCCACTCAGCACCAGCTTCCAAAATCTTCTCCCCCTCTCTTATCAAGTAAATAACACACAAAACAATCATCTGACTCTTCATAAATGAATAAGAGATTCAAGTCCCACTTTTCTTGGGAATGGTCYGGGAGCATTTGGACAGCGCTCTCAGGGATGCACAGGGTGGGATTGCTGATAAAACATCCAATCTGTGCAGGGATTGGATGATCCTTGTGAGTTCCTTCCAACTCAGGATATTCCTAAATTCCAGGTAGATGATTTTTTAGCAGCTGGAGCCTGCCTCAAAGGCAGGAGTGAAACCTGTTCTGCCCTGGTGAGGTAAAGCTGCCCCCCCTTGCTCACGACTCTGGAACCAAAAATCCCTCTTGTAAAACTTCCAGCATCATCTTCACAGCAAGATGCCCGTGACTTCCACATCAGCCTTTCTGCTGCCTGTGGGAGGCTCAGATCTTGGCTTGCTTTTAGCTCCTGAGTCACTTGGGAGCTGGGAACAGAAGGAATAAGAATCCTTCACTCATCAGCATCCACAGCTAAAAACACCCGGGGAGAGCAGCAGGTCTGAGAGCAGGAAGCACGTGACAAAAACAACTCCAGCAGTGAAACATTTAATAACCTCGTCATTAATTCTGAACAAACAACAACACTGATTCCCACTCTTCCTTTGATTTGCAACAGGAGGAGGAAGAAATGAAGTTGTTCAAACAGGAGCAGCTGTTCCATCAATGCTGCTATAATGGAGTCTCCAGCATCCTGCTCTCAGGAGAGCCATGGCTGTTTGAGGMAGAGTTCTGCCTTTTCAAGAGGACTTCAGAACCTCAAACACCGACCTGCAGCTAGATTTTCTCCCTAATCAGAACTCAATTATCCTGCTGAGTGATGACAGAGCAACTCACAAAGCAAATCCTGCTCATATGGGGGCCCTCTGTGATGGGGCTGTGCTGGGAACTTCCTTACTCCCACAAAAGCGAGGAGGATTTCATTTGTGCTTCCCACAATTATTCCCTCTGAACCTGCAGTGTAGAAAAAGCTTCACCTGACAACGTGAGCTAACTTTTATCCACAGCAGAAGTTCCCAAGTTTTTATCAAGGCTGAGGAGATCCAGAACACATTTACTGAGTCTTGAGTTCACTCACACAATCAAACTCATGCTGCTGCCATTGTTTCTCACTTCCCAGTCATTGCTACAGTACTGCAAAACCTCCTGGAGAGCCCTTTTAATAATTAACCACTTTGAAATARTTTTATTACACTAAGTAATTACTGCAACATTTTCACATCACAAAGAAGTTTTCATCTGTTCTCAGTTTTGTTCCTTGCAGGGTTCTCATCCCAGCACTGTTCCCTTCCCAGGTGTCTGAGGTCAGATAAACTGAATTTAGTTCAGGAGAGGGCTCTCAGTGTCTGCTGTTGGATAAATGAAGCCACAAGTTCAGAATGGGCTGGGTGGGAAAGGACCTCAAAGCTCATCCTGATTCMCAGGGTGGCTGAGCTTTGTTTTATTTAACAACGAAAAAAACAGAAGAGAAAAAGAGAACAATCAGGGAATCATTAAGGTTGGAAAAACCACAAAAACCCAACCATCAACCCAGCACCACCACGTTCAGCACTACACCAGCCCCTCAAGTGCCACATCCACACCTTTTTTGAACACTTCCAGGGATGGTKATGCCACCACTGCCCTGGGCASCCCRTTYCAATGCTTGACAACCCYTTSCATGAAGAAATTTTTCCCTAATATCCAACCTCAACCTCTCCTGGCACAACTTGAGGCTGTTCCCTCTTGCCMTGCCACTTACCTGGGAGAAGGACTGACCTCTATCTCCCTAAAACCTCCTGTCAGGAGCAAGAAGAGGGCTGGAGGATCTCCACACCATGGAAGATCTCACAGCAACCTGATGGCTTTCACCTCACTTGAGCCCTTTCCTTTTAACCCTCTGTGTGAGCAGGAAAGAAATAAACACACAGACAGTGATTTCTTCTCCCCAGATGTGAAGCAGGAAGGGAGGAGAAGGGAGCCCCAGGCTCAGCAAGCAGGAGCACTCCAGCACATCCTGCTGGCTTTGTGAGGTGCCACAAAGGCAGCCTGTTCCAGCTGCCCTGGCACACATTGTCCCWCACAGCCTCTGCTCCCAGTTTCAATGGCTGAATTAAATGGAAAAAAATCCCCTGAATGAAATGGAAAAATCCCCCTGAGGTGATGGCACGAGCTTGGGTTCTCCCAGTTCTATCTCCCCAGCGTGGCTGGAGCACTGCAGGGATCTCAGGGAGGTCTCCAAACTTTCCCTCACCCCCAGCTAATCCTGGAGGTTTCCCCTCCAGGGAGTCTCTCAATCACAAGAGATTTATTTGGGCAGAGCAAAATCCCAGCACGCAGCTCAGCATTTCACAGGCACTCTCCACACTGGCTGTGTTATTCAGGCAATGTGCTAAAAAAAGGTGAAATATAAATAAACACATGCAGTGTTCCAGTGCTGTCCAGGAAGAGCTGACCCCTCATTCAGGGAGATCAATGCCTGCTGCATTTACACCCTCCAAAGCCAAAAATAACGCTGGAACCACCAGGAGAAACAGCCAATTAAGCTGTTTTTCTCCCAAGCAGATTAAAAATTACTCTCAATTTACTACCTTRCTGAACTACAGCTGAAATTATTAAGAGTGGGCTGGCTGTGGGCTGGCTGTGTGCAACTTCACACACAGCAGAGTGAAAGGAGGATGAGAGAGAACCATAAATATCAATTTATGTATTTTTATACATATATATATATATATAAAGGGAAGGAATACTAAAAAAGCTCCATCCTTCCCCAATGAGCAGGGGCTGGGACACACTGAGGAGTGATAAAAAATCAATTTGTAGTTTCTGGATGTATTTCCCTCCCTCTCTCCTGGTCAGGTGGACTGGGTTCAGGCCTGGTTGAGGCACAGGTGAACACATCTTGAAGGCTTTGGGGGAGCTTTTTTGGTGTTTTATTGACAAATGTGTGCAATGAGCTGCACAAATTGGCTGCTTTGGCAGAGAACTGCTGCCAGGACTTGGTCCTTTGGCCTCCCTGAGCAGAACAGGAGCCACCAGGGGAGCACAGACAGGTCCTGGGAGTTAAAAGCAGGGAGGAAGAACTGGGGAAGGCAGCAGAGAGCAMAGAAGAAAAGCACAGTGGTGGAAATAGCAGGGGAGGTGTGGAAGAGAAACCTCAACACTGGGGGAAAACAGCTCTGGATGGTCCAGGGAGCTGTGATTCAGCACTGAGGAAAACATCCAAGGGTTTCTGAGCTGCCCAAGCTTCCCAGGCTGCCCACAGGGCAGGGCTTTCATGAGCCCTGGGGGAGCCCTGAGTCACCTCAGGGCAGCACAAAAGGCACAGATGTGAGTCAGGGCACAGAGACAAAAAGCACAGAGCTGCCAGCCCCAGGCACAGTCACTCTGCAGCCCTGGGACTGCTCACACTTGAGTCACATCACAGCCCAGTTCAGCTCTTGGCAAGCCACTGATAAAATAATAAATATCATTTAGGAGAGGAAGTGGAGAGCCTTGCCCTTGCACAGCCAGAACCTGTTTGATGACTGATTTATATTTTATCTAAATAAGACCAATTCTCTATTTTGATATCATTTCTTAACCAATGCAGAGGGGGAGAGGGTTTATCACCCAGAGTGCTTCTTGTCCTCGTTTAGAAGATGCAGCAAACACCAGCAGCCATTTGGTTTCACAAATTGCTGCAGGACACAAGGATCCATCCCATATCCTGGCTGACAGCTCCAGCACAAAGCCACCCAGCTCTGCCAGGGCTCCTTGTTCACAATGCATTGTTCCAGTGACTCAGTGCTCTGGAATGCTATCAGCTTTATTCACAGCTTTTCTGATAGAGATTTTAGATTAGACACACAAATTTCTGGGTTTTAGGGGAAAAAAAAAAGGCTATGGGTTATTATTACATGGAGCATCAAAATTCTATAGTTTCTTTTCTATGGCTAAACATGAAGAGAAGTGCAGCTAAAGGACCTCAGAAACTCAAAGGTTCTTTCAATCTTCTAGTGAGGATACTCAAAGAGGAGAAAAAAATGACCACAAATAGGAAATGCTCAAAAACATGAAGCATCTGTGTAAGGACCATTGAATCAATTAGGACATTTTGGTTTGGAAAAGAGGCCTCCGACTGGGGACACAGCAGGAATTTACAGCATTTTATGCAAATGACAATTCCCCAAACAGGAGCTTATTGCAGTACAGAGCTGGCAGAAGGTGCTGTTACCAAAATGAAGTGGTTCAGCACACAGAATTAAACTTTGAAATGCCTGGACAGAGGCTGAAAGCACACAGGGGCTGAAAGAACTGATGGGAGATGAAGGACACTGCTGCTGGAGACTCACCCAGCCACATCAGACCCACGCTCGTGCGGATGATGCCACATCCTCACAGGAAGGGACCTGCCACAAAACCCCTGCACAGCCTGGCTCTGCTGCCAAGCCAGGAGGTGTTTCAAGATGAATCTCCTGCAAGGATTTTTTTAGATTCCAGGCCCAACCCAGTGATTTAGATATTTAGTGCCATGGAGAGAGCCTGGCCTAAGAATCACTTGTTCAGGAGTCCCTTGGAACAGGTTATTTTCCCATTCTGCTCCATGGCAATCACAGATTTTCCAGCATCTCTATTCCAGCTCCCTGCCAAGAACAGCCCTTCCCTCAGCTGTCTCCTAAATTCACACTCCTGGCTTTAATCACACTCCTCCACCCTAACAAGGACTCCCAACCTGCAATCCTTGTCTCCTACATTCACTCCTCTAACCCCAGAAGGGCTGCTGGAAGGTCAGTGCTGAGCCTGCTGCACACCCCAGCAGTGTAAAAAGATGTTGCAGAAGCCAAATGATGTCCTGGGGGGAAATCTGTGCAGCCCCTGGCCTTGTGCAGACTGCACAGCTGCCAGCCTGAGCCTTCCCTCCCCTCCAGAGATGCAAAGGGAAGGGGAATTCGATGGTATTGACTGATTGCAGCTCCTGAAGTCAGCAGATCTGGCTCAGAGCTGTCCATGAGGACGTTGGTTTTGTCCTCCAGGTGCCCCCTCTGCTCCCAGTTTTGCTGCTCACTGCTGGATTTTTCACAGGAGCTGTGCTCCAGCTGAAGGGGAGTCCCTGCTGTGTTTGGCAGGGCACAAAGAGTTCCTGGATCCACAATTAAAACAAGAAATGCTGTAATACACAGGAATAGACACCTGAGCTCAGGAAATCCTGCTTGTACTGGGCTGGGTATGGCAGAAATGAGGAAGCCACCAAGAAGTTTGCCTCTCTTTCCCAGAAGCACAGGAATCCTCTGCCCTGCTCCCTGGATGTACCCACACCAACCTGATGACACAGTCTCTAAATGCATGATTTCATCCTTGACTTCTGTTAACAAACACTCTCAGTTTCARGATTCATCATCCCACGTTATCCTGGGGGAATCACCTGCTCAGGCTGTCACAATAAACTCAATTSCTGCAGCTCCCACACTCACCTGAATTTCACAGCCCATCCTGGAGCATCCTCCTGCCTTTTCAGACACCTGKATCAGGCAATTCCCTATTTCAGCCTGGGCCAAGACATTCCAATTACTCAGGATTTACTAGCTGGAGTATTTACTCCCTCACAGCAGCAAGTTSTGAGATGTTTGCAGACACCTCATAAAGCACAGGCTCGTTATTACAGCCCATTAACACGCGTGCAAGGGATTTTAATGTGGAAAAATTCCCCATGAAATAAAGATTTTCTCCTCCACTCTCAGGGCAAACCTGCCATCCTTACCATGAACTGGACAATGTTTTCCAGTGGGTTTTTTTTATTCCCTGCTCTTTTCCACCCACCAGTGAAGCCAAGCCTCATTTGGCTGATTTCACAGCACTCCTTTATGAGTAACCCTGGCATGTGCCATGGCAGGTCCCTCATCCTCCCTCCTCACTCTGTTCCAACACCTCCAACAAGGCTGGAACAGCTCTGGGGAGCATTTCCACTCCTCACCCTGCAGCACAGGAAGCCTCAGGTGACACCTTTAGACCTTTTGTGTTGATTCCTCACAGCCCTGAGCAGGTACCAGATGGAAYTGCAGCAGTTCCCTGCTCTGCCACTACTGGAAGTGGGATGAAGACACAATTTCAGATAAAAGGAGCTGGAGCACACTTCTCCCAAAACAAGAGTTAACCCAAGGAAGGTTGTACTTATAAGAAAACACTGTCCAAGCATGCTGACTTAATGCTGTGCCCCAGTGGAGGCAATTTGAGGCTGACATCAGGCACTACAGAAAGCTTTTATTCCAGAAATATGAAGGTACTCACTGTACACAGTGATCTGGCAGACTGGAATCTGTCCCTCTTCTGCAGCCAGCTCTCTACTCATCTGTCTGGAGCCTGTTAGAGAGGAAAAAAGAGCTGTAAATAAAGTGACCRAAGATATTTTTAGCAATTTTTTAAATCAATGCAAAAGAGACACTGAGGTCAAGAACCCAAAGCACCTGCAAGGTCTCTCAAGCAAATGCTGTGATGCTTGAAAACAACTACAGCACCTCTGGAGGCTGCTGAGGTCAGAGCTGATGCAGCCCAGGAGAAAAGCAAGGTATTTATCCATGAGAGCAGCAGCAAGAGCTTCCCAAAGGCAGTGACTGCAAAGAGGGTGAATCACAGCTCAGTGTGATCCCCACAGCACCACGACACACACAGGGGAACMAATGTCAGGCACACCCAGAGCTGAAGGGTTCTGATCTGCAGGGCACCCCTTTAATRCATTTGCTGTTCCAACACACTTTATCCCCTTAATGAGGAGCCACTGAAGTTGTGCTTAAACCCATTTTGATGAAGGGAAAGATTAGGCACGGAATTGCCAGCCCTGTGTGTTGGTGTACATCACACACACAGCAACTGTGCTTCAGGGAGACATGAAATCCCCACTCAATTAATAGAGACACCTCTTCAAATGAGCATTAAAGAATTCCCCACAATGCAGCAAGACAACTGGCTACTCCAGGAAATTGGAACAGAAATAACTTCCCAKCTCTCCACCAACAAAATCCCAATCAAAGCTCGCCCTTAAAACAAGAGGTCAGCGTGGAGGGAAGGGGGGGGTAGGAATGTTGCTACCTCAGTGCTATTGTGTGCTTGTATTAAAAGCTCTTCATCAAAAAATTAAATGGAATGGATGCCTTTCATGTTTATCAATAACASAGCTAATGGTTTTTATGTAAATGCCATTACTTCCAGCCAGATCTGCWAGAGGCTGGAGCCACAGAGCCCCATCTCCCCTTGCAAGAGACTCCCTTCAGGCAGCCAATCTAAATGCAAATTACAATCAAACACAAACCCAAGAGTTTTCTGGGTGATTCCGAACACATAAAACCAGGGACAAAGCAGAGATGTTTAAGAACAAGCCTCCTCTTCTGGGAAGACCTCCTGATCTCACGTGGCTTTTCCATCCTAAGCATACACAAAAATTAAAGGATAATTTGGTTCTCATTTACAGTCGTATTATTTACCAGCTTCTTCCCTTTTATTGCCTTCAGAGTTAAAAAAAAAAAAAAAAAAAGGAGGGGAATGTTCTCCTGGAGAGAGAATCACCTCTCAGAGATGTTTCCCCCACAACAGGAGCATTCCATCAGCAAGGATATTAAATCAGAGCCGTAATAAAGCCCCAGTTGGATCTGCCAAGCACAAGCTGTACTTCCACACTTTCAGGAGGAAATTTCTCCTTGGGATGGAGCTGTTTTGCAAATCGAGGAAGGAGGTGTTACTACAGGGTGGTTATTAAGAGGCAGACACACAGATCTGAGGAGGAGCACCATGTTCCTGCAGCATTAAGGCTTTTGGAAGAACACTTAAATCCAAGCCCTACCTGAAGCCCAGATCCAGCCAGGACTTTGKCAGCACTGATTAAAACAAAGTTCTGATGGCAAACCTGAAAGGAATTGTGCTGCTTAGCAAGGAGAACACACAGAGAAGCTGAGATTAAAACAAAGGGCAAAAAGGTGCCAGCCCAACTCTGGCAGATCTGCAGGTGAGCCTCAGCAGGGACTTCATCTACCACAACTCCCATTCCCCAGAGCAGCACAAACCCTTGGAGGGATGCTGCTAATTAACCATGGGGCTGAGCACAGCTCGTTACACACTTGGTGTTACACAGGAACACTCACAGAGCAGAACTTGCTAATTAACATTAATAATAACTGCTGCAAAGGGCTGGGTTTGGGGAATCAGCCAGCAAGAAAGCGTGCAAAGTGGGAAACCAGAGGGACAGCACAGCCCAGCAGGAGCTTGGTTTGCTTCTTTGGGTGTCTGGAATTAAATAATTTATTATTGTGCCCCTGTGTCTGGGAGTGAATGTGCAGCCTGTAAACAAAGCACCTCCTGTTATTGCTRAATCTGAAAGTTTGCCTGCCTTGTGGAAAGAGGGTGTCAAGTGAAAAACCACAGCCCTCACTACCTCAGAAACTTTTCTTGTGGGCCAGAAAAACTCATCAACTTCATCTGTTCTGTCTCATAGATCTGTTGTTCTATACACAAACCCTCTGGTTTCAGTCCTGGATCATAACTTGGAGTTGCTGAGTCTCCCTTCTCCTCCTTCCCTTCCTCCACAAACCTGGTGAGGCAATTTTGGGGTCCTCTCCAGCAAAAGGAGACTGGGACCCCAACTTGGGCATTGTCACCACACAGGATYAACCCCTGAGCAATGAGGAAAGGATGAGACCCTTCCAAAACAATCAGATCTCTTTTTTTTTCCCCCATTCTGGACCCACTGTCATTGCCAGAAGCACTCAGGATTTCACACCCAGCCACAAGCACGTGTGAGCAGAGTCTGATTTCATGCTCTGCCTTCAGCTGTCAAACCACAGACCTTGGTGAGCAGCAGTGTCCCTGCAGAGCTGAGCTGTTCCTGCAGCTATTTCCTCCCAAAACCCCCAAAAATCAGAGAAAGCCACACATCTCCACCCTCCAACCCAATGTCCTGCAGCCATTTCCTCCCAAAACCCCCAAAAATCAGAGAAAGCCACAAATCCCCAGCCTCCAACCCAATGTCCTACAGCCATTTCCTCCCAAAATCCCCAAAAATCAGAGAAAGCCACACATCCCCAACCTCCACCCAAATGCTGCTGCTCACAGCCTCAACCACTGGCTCAGCCAGCAAAACAMAAGATTTTTGGTGGCAAAAAGCTTCCAATCATCACCTGAGCTTTGGGATTTTGCACAGGCAAGGAACAAAATGGGAAMTATTTCCCCTCCTAACAGCTCCTGTTCTTTGCTGTACAATTCACAGCTACACTCAGCTTACTCAGCACTGTAATTTTTATTTCTCCTCTCTGTCATCACACAAACCCAAGACTTCACTTGCTGAAGCCCAGGRTTTTTCCCTTTGCAAAGGTTCAGCCTCTTAAACAGCCTTTTCTTATTTCCTTTTGTCAGAGGCTTCATGCTATGMTGAATGTGTAGAAATGCAAAGCACAAGTCCACACAAAAAGAAAGCAGTGTGTGAGGTGGTTTTGTCTTAAAAAAAAAAAAAACAAGAGAGCCAGGATTGACTTACGCCTCATTAAAGAGCTCCAGTCTGCATTTTTATTAGATATATTTAGACACCAACAGCTTTAAAAAAAATAAATTAAAAGCAGTTATACTCTTAACACATGGCCCAGGATCAGTCACGTGGATATAAACAAAAGTGGGCACAGCAGATTCTCCAAATACAGGCATGGAAATCATTTGAATGATGGGCATGAGCTATAAAATTTCATTTTAAGTAAGGCAACACCGAACTGCACAATGGTGGGACAGAAATTCAGCTCCTGCAGGGCTGTGTCTTGTCCCCAGCCCTGTGCATGTCACAGCTGGAGGAGAGGAACTCCTGCTGGTSAACACACTCAGGAAAATCATGCAGAATTCCTTTTTTTTTGGTGGAGAAACTGAGGCATGGAAGAGGAATTTTCTGCTAGAATTCATTTCCCATCAGAAATAAAACCCCAAATTTCCCAGCCATCAGCTTCTTCACTACCAAGTGTCTTTGGCMAGGCTGCTGTGTCATCCCCTCCCTCCTCATACCGTGGTCTCAATTCTGACAAAACACACAGATCCAAGAGAAAACTTAGTTCTGAATCAGTGTAGCTAATTCTGGCCTGCATAAAGCACTAATTAATAATGTAAATTATCTCCCCAGCAATGATAAACGATGGCCAATCATATGGGCAGAGACTGGCACTCAACAAAACGAGGAGGCACACCCAGAGCCAGGCATGTCTTGCAAACCACTAAACACACATTTCTGTGCTCTACGTGGGCAGCAATTGCTGTCCAGAATATTTTAACAGCAGAAATTGCACTGGGGAAAAAAATATAACAACCACCACAACATAAAAAAAAAAAAACCTGAGTGCATTCCTCCTCTTAGTCGGAGGCAGAACATAAGAAACAAGCAATATAATTATTTCCACACCACAAGGAAAATAAACGCAAGAACACACAGAGGGGAAGGAACGAGCCTCCAAAGCAGATCTGCAGAATAGTTCAGGGCTTCTGTGCCGGGCTATAATTTCCCAGCACAAATCAGGAGAGTAAAAAAACTACAGGGAAGCCAATTTTGGGGTGATGAACACCTCAGAGCCCGCACAGTGGGTGCCCAAAATCCTGCACATCCTCCAGCACCTGACCACATTCCATTTTGCCTGAGATGACCCTTTCTGCTGTAGCCTTTGGTACAAAAAGAAAGCAAAACGTGTTCTTGCCTTTTCTGCATCAAGCAAAAACGTCCAATCTGTCCTGAGGTGCTCGTCCACGAGAAGTCCAACATCCCAAAAGGATGCATCCAGCCCGGGTTCCCCAGCTGGACCCAAAATCCTGGAAGGCTGGAAGCAAACAGGAGCAGAGCCTCTGTGCTCCATCCACACAGCTCTTCACCATTAAGTAAAAGCACTTTAAGGAGAGCTTTTTTTTTTTTTTCCCTCCCTTCACTTTGTTTTAAATGGCTGAAGAATTTCCTCTGTGAATGCTCCCAATTGTGGCTCAAGCCGAGTTATTTTTAAAAGCACAGAACCAGATTTTCAAGGCCCCTGAATGAGGAAATGCAAAGCTTTTATGAAGCAATAATAGCGCRGACAATGGTCACGATTTCCCAAGGGTCTGAACACGGCAGCTGACAATGAGCTTYATTCCTGCACAAAACCCCCTTCACAGGCTCCGAGGGTTTGCTTTGTATGATCCAGCCTCAAGTGAGGGACTTAAAACAGAAAGCTCTGTGGTCGTTTTCAGTGGGATTTCCTTCACCACATCTGATCAGAGATGCAAAAATCAGGGGAAAAGGAGCCATGCACTGTCTGTTCCCTCCTTTGCTACCAGGACTCCATCCCATCCAGCTGGACCTTTCCCCTGCAGACGGATCCCAGCTGATAAAATATTCCCAGGTTCAGGAGAGGGAAACAAAGCCTTTCAGCTTTCTTCACTGATGTCTGAACCACTTCCAAGTGCCTCTCACTAAAATGGCCAGAGATACYCTTCAAAGCTCAGACCTGCTGCCACATAATCACACCCAGTGGCCACATCAGCTCTTCTTCCCTTCCAAGCAGGAGGAAATTGCAACTATGAGGAGCTTGTAGAGTCTCCAAACCCACTCAGCAGCAAAGTCTGGCATTGCAAAAGCTCGGTTTTCCTCAGGTGGTGGCCACAGGTGATTCCCAGCACACCTGAACCTCTGCAGTGGCTCTGTCTGCAGGCAGCGTGAGCAGCAGGCACTGCTGGAGCACAGAAAATCACATTGGTTCAGGATGTCTGCTTAGCACAAGGTGAACTGTGCTACAGCAGGGTGTTTTTCTCTGCTGTTATAAAGCAGAGAAAGGAGGACAAACGGAAAAGAAAAATAAATAACTTGATAAACAACCAGATCTGTAGAAAGGAGTCCAAACTGAAATGTCTCCCACACGAATGCTGTCCTCACCTTCAGCAGAAAAGCAGCTAACACCATCAATCCAGGAGCTCTTCCAACCAAAACAAGTGTGTTTCTATCCTCCCACCAYCTCCCCCTCTTCCCTGTCCCACTGAAAGCACAGCAAACCAAGATTACAACCAAACAAGAACCGAGCTTAGATTTAATCTGAGCACTTCCCCAGCCAGGACAGACCACAGGAGCTCTTTCTTCCAACCCACCACGGCCTCCAGGGGTTGTGAAAACACTTCCTAATCTTCTGCAGATCTGTCAGACAGTCCATAACCAGGAGAGCTGGTGTGCCCAAAAGGAGGAAATACTTCAAAAGCCCTTCAGAAAGACCTGCAGTGCTCCTGCTGCTGGTGCAGCTCCAGCACAGCTGCACACATCTGGCTCCAGAGGTGAGGCCTCTGTGCCTGCTGCATCAGAGATCCTGCTCAGAGTGSTACAGGCACTAGAAAATGCTTTCAGGTTTGTCTTACAGCTTCCTGGAGGAAAGGAAAAGGTGTTCTGAGGATTAATGAAATAAGCTTTGTCCCCCTTGCTGTTTTAAACCTGGCTATAATCAGCCAGAAGGCAACAGCCTCCACCATCCTTTGTCTTTTTTACTGTAAACTTCAAGGCCCTTTGACCCAATATAATCCCTGAGCTTGGCTTAAAGTGCTCCAGAAAAATAATTAATTGTCTGCTTGTGTGTAAAACAGCTGTGTCCAGACAAGTGTGCAGGAATTCAGGCTGTGCTCAGAAAATGGATGCGCTCAGAGACTGAGGATGCCAAAGGTACCCAGATATTGCCATTCAGAGAATCCACTGAAGCACTYCTTTTGTGCAGCAACATCTGGAAATCAAAGCACATTATTTTCTCCCCTCATAATCAAGAGATTTGCTAGATTATCCAGAGCTCTGTCTGCTCATGACAGACGAGGCTGCTGAACCTCCCTGCAGCTGCCTGAAATGCACACTCAGGCAGAGAGGCTGAACAATGAGCAGCCCCTTCAGCGCTCACTTGCAATTAGGAGAAAACTCTGGGAGTGATGAGGAGAGAGCCCCTCAGAGGCAGAGGAGTGGCCACAGGTGACAAATGTGCAGGCCAGCAGCCAGTGCTTGGCAGAGAGGGAGGATCAGTGAGAAACCAGAGAGGCTGGAACATCCTGGGGAGGACAGACAGCAGCTCTGCCAGCGAGCACAGCTTCAATGAACAAGGCCAGACTTCAAAATGCTCCTCAGCATCCAGTGATCTAACCCGTGCTTAAAGACACACCRTTATTGGGGATCAGCTGGCTGAACTAATCCCAGCCAGATGCTAAAAGCACCAGCAAATAGGTCAGTATTGTATCCCACAGGCTGCAGTGGGGAACAGTTGGAAAAGGGTTTGAGAGGTTCCTCCCAGCCCCAGATCCATAACAATGTGCTAAATATTTCATTCTGTGGTTTGGAGGAAGGGAAGTCACAGCCCACCTCATTGCCACCTTTCCAGGTGATGTCAGGCAACAAGGCATTCACTCCTACAGGCAGGAGCAAAAATGGGCATTGCTGCCAATTCCAGATTACTGCAACCGGAACAGAAATCACATCATGGAGATTTTATGATACAACCCTGCAAATTATTTAAATCAAGCAAAAAGGGACAAGGTTAAAATAAGAYTCCTTCCTTGCTCTGCCCTCCATGTGTGCCTGTGAGAGTAGATATGACAGAATTAAATACAGCTGTTCACTTTCAGATCAGCACAGGAGTCATTTATTAACCTACACAAGGTCCAAACCTCCAAAAGCCCGGGCTGAGGATAAGTTATTCCAGGTACTTTTTTAGATATTGCTCTCAAAAGAGTCTGGTGACAGATCCCACCTTTGGAAAGATTCAGGAGTGTATCTTACTGAGCCTCCACTGCCATCAGTGCCCTTGACAGTAACACAATAAATATTTTAGCATATAATGAATTTGCTGCGTTACTGAAGATCAGCCAGGGACCAAYTGATTGGAGGCACAAAGCTCCCATAAAACTCAAAGTTACAATGGAGGTCCTGCTACCTGCAGCAAAGAGTTAAGGGCTGAAGAGAAAAAAGGTGTTCAAAAATAAAAAACCAAACCAACTCATGAGCATTTACATCAACTTCCATCACATTCACTGCACCAGCCCTGAGATCCCTGCAGTCACCCAAGCAAGTTGCATCTTTGTTGTTTTGAATTCCAAGATTCATTTATGCCAGCAATAAACCTTGCAAAAATAACCTCAAAAACCCAMMAGCTTCCCAGRAGTTTGAAGGACAGGCTCTGAAACACTAAGGGAGCTGCATGGTTTAGCTCCAGTTCTGCCATCAGCTCGTTTGGATCACYTGGATCCCTGCAGACACCTCCTGGCAATCTCCATTTCTTTGCCTGCTTGGAGGTGTCAGGGCTTTGTCATTTTGCAGCAGCACCTCAGGAGGAACACGAGGGGTTGTTCACCTGCAGAAGTGAACACACAAAGCCAGCAGATACCAAAACATCTGTGCCAAAACCTCAAGCAGCCAGATTGTCTCTTTTTTTTTTTTTTTTTTAAATCTCATTTTCAGTAGATTTAGAAAAATTATCCCAGGGGCATGGCAAGGGACCAGAATGCAGGAGATCATTTCATGACATCTGTAATAGCACACAGTTAACAACACCACCTCAATTCTTGTCTTATGACCTCACTCACTGGGAAGAGCTTTTATCACCCTCAACATCTTTACAAACACTCCCCCTCTCTGTCTCCACCAAGTCTTTCCTTATTGCCATATAAGCCCAAGGCTTCTCTTTCCTCCCCTCGAGCTGCAGTCAAGGTAAGATCTTCATTTCCTCCACCATCTGCAATGAAACTGCCTCCACATCTGTGCCAAACAAGCYGGAATCACACCATCAGCTTCAGCTTAGTCAGCTCACCCTACACACTAAGTCAATATTTGACAGATWTTTAGCAAAGACTACAATTTATTTCAATTCAGCACATCAGATAGAGCAGAGATGAGAGTCAGGACTTGCTGCTTGGGGGGGAAAACACCAGATAACCAGACTTCTTTTGGCTGGAGACATCCTGTTATTAAAAAATAAGAAAAAAATGGGGGGTTTAGGGATAGAAAGAGCAGTTTCCTGAGATCAGCCCTCCAAAGCAGCCTTGAAACAAGCAGCATTCCCGGGAAGGGCACTGCGGGAGTGAGAACATCTCAGCTTTCACAGGCAGGGTTGCTAAGGCAAGCAAACAAAAGGCTCCTTGTGTGCAGCCCAGAGCTCCCGAGCACATCCCCAGCACTGCTGGACATGGGCTGCTGAGCCCATCCCAGGAGCTCCAATCCAGGCTCTGTGGCCAAGCTGTGCCCCTCTGAGCAGCCCTGGAGAGCAGGTCTGTGTTTTCCTGTCCCTCCCCAGCTGCTCCACAGCTGGCAGGGAGCAGGGAAATTCGGAGGGAAAGGATTCATGTGAAAACAATGCCGAAGAGGAAGGAGTCAAACCAGCAAGAAGAGTGTGGGGAATCAAATCATAATAAACAGAACAGATCGAGCACAGCTCCACCATCAACTGCAAGTGGCCCACTACTCTGAGTTCCCAACCACGGAAAAAAGAAACCATCAGCTTCCCAGCCCTGCCAGAATTTTGGTGAGATTCTGAAATGCAGCTGTCTGAAAGCAGCACATCCCAGCAGATCTCCATGCTGTGAGTCAGCACCAGCTCTCACAGATGTGATCTCTCCCTGAGTTTGCCAGAGCAACACAAGGAATAAAAGCTGCTGGAGCCACCCCAAGTGCCAGGCTGGGTGATGACATCCCCAAAAACAGGCTCACCCCACACTGGGACAGCTTTGAAGGTGAAGCTGCTCCAAGTTCGAAAATTTGGGGCATTTTTTTGTTTTTCCATAGAAAAAGCCAAAGATGGAAGCAATTCCTTTAAATGTCACTTCAGTTGCTGGTGKCACATCTTCTCCATCAGCCACTGCAGCTCCTGGATGTCTGTAACCCTGTTTGTGCCCTGGTTCATCCTGCTGGCTGGCAAAGCCCTGTGCCTACCCCAGCCAGTGCCAAAGCTGAGGATTAAAGGAATAGGTCAGGAAAAAATTCCAATAAACAGGGAGGAGGAAGGGGAGTGCTGATCCAAACCTCCCTCTTTCCCCAGCAGCCAAAGTCCCCTCCTGTCAGCAGACACAAAGCACTGCACACACCAGAGGTGCCACCAGCAGAAAAAGCTGCTCATGTAATTTTTTTTTTTATTTAATGTGTGAAAACTGAGTGTTCCTTGTTTTGTACAAAACTGGCTGGGAGGGGAGAGTCCAAACACCAAGTAAACAAGGCACAGGCAGCCCAAACCAGCTGCAGAACAAGGAGTCCCCCACCCAGCAGCACCCCAGGGACCCTGCAGGGAGTGGATCCTGCTTGGCCAAAGGAAACGTGCCTGCAAAGAGACGAGAGCCTAATCCAGAATAAACCCCGTGCTGCATCAAAAGGCACGGCTCAGGATTTGAATTCGGTCCCAAAGTAAAGCTTCAAACCAAAAAGATGCATATCGAGGTTTACGGCAACAAAAGGTTTCCAGCAACATTTTCTCTTGCCCCTGGACAAACTCGTTGGCTGCAGAAGCTGGAGGAAACCACACAGTGTGGACACACAAATGTACCCTGCATTTGAAAGCAAAAAGAACAAAGCTCTGGTGAATGTGGGAAATGAGAAAGCCTGACAGATTTCACCCTRGTTTATCCCCTGGCAAATTAGCTACTGTTTAAACATGGAGCTCGGGCATTACATCATCTGTTTGCAGGGGAGGTGTTTTTTTTTTTCCTTTATTTTTTTTTTAAAGCTAAACCATTCTTGTATTCACAGCTTGAGGAGCACTGTTCATTCCAAACAGACTCAACTAAATAAAGGGGTGGATCAAGCTTTTTGCAGGAACCCTGTGAGCAGGGAAGCACACACCTAAACTGCTYTGCAAGTTCAAACAGTGAAAGATCTTATCTGGAATTGTGCAGGAAATATGGAGCCCCTCGGGTTTGTCTGTTCAGCTCCAAGGATGAAAAACCTCCTTTTTCAAGTCGGGATGTGCAAAACCAGCCTGATGAGGAGGCTGAAATCACACAGGCTGCTGCTCACTCAGCTCCAGAGCATTGAGGCTGGGTCCCGTTTGATTTTCCAGTCATTTCTGTCCCCTGTGGAAACAACTCCAGGTTTCAGTCCTTCAGCACTGCCTTGAGGGATCAGCCTGAGAGGAAAGGAAACTCCAAAATGAGCTACAGCACATATTCCTGGCACCTGTTGTCCTGTTCCAGCTTGGACACTCATTTTGGAGATTTAATTTCTCCTTGGGAGATGCTGATCTCCATCAGTGCAGYTTTCTCCAAAGCTGGCAGGAGCTGAATTTTGCAGCACCTGCTCCTTGGCACTGAGTTTTCTGTGGTGTGTTTGGAGGAGCAGGGCTCTCACAGGCTCAACAAGTGCAGCTCCAGAAAGCACACAGAGCAATGGGGTTCTCATGTGAAAACTGGAATGCTGAGATTTTACACACCATAAAATCTGTGTTTTTGCGTGTTTTTGTGACCTGGTGCTCTCAGGAATTGTCAGATTTTAAAGTGGAAAAATGCCAGAATTTTCAAAAGGGAAAAAGGAAGAACCATTGGTGCCATCCCTGAGAAGAGCAGAGTTGGTGTGGAGCAAAGCCCTCAGATATTGGATATTTTCCTACAAACCAAAAACCACAGTGGGCTCTGACCACAACTCAGTGACATCGAGGAACCAGATTTCACAAGAGCTCTGCTAAAACTTTTGGGGTTTTTTTACCAAGTTTGTTTTTTTTTTTTCCTTTCCTTAAACCTGGAGAGGTTCTATGATCTCATCACACTGCAACCTCTAAAGCTGAAAAAGACCMAAAAAAAAGCAAACAAAAAAGCCCCAAAACGACACAAAACCAAAGCAAACCCACAAATAAAACTGAGAAAAAACCCACAGAGGTTTCATCATCACCTCTCTAGATATTCAAAAATACAATGAGAATTTTCTCCTTAAATTAAGAAAGAAATGTTTGTTTTGTACTAATACCCAGGATAAGCAATTCTGGCTCAAAAAAAAATCCAGGCAAACAATCTCACCAAAAAGTTTCAAAAACTTCATCTGTGGAAGTCTTGTCAAATAGAGCTTAACCTTTAAAAAAGCAGAAAGAGTAATGCACACAGAAAAGCAGGCTTTGCTGTCAGAATGTAATTAAAGAACCCAAAACAACTCAACTTTGCTCTACATCGAGATTGCCAGGAGCTGATCTGGGAGAAAGTCAAGCAAACAAATTTTCTCTCTGAGATTCCAAAAGGTCATTTCAAACAATTACTAAAACACAGTACTGCAAACAACATATGCCAATTCTTTTTTTTCTTTTTTTTTTTTCCCAATTTACAAGGTATTTGTACTGCTCCAGTTATGACCTGGAAAGAATAATAATCCCAGGGATTGTGCAGCCAATTAAAAAATTGCATGAATTACCAAAGAACCATTAAAACTGCATTTCAAAGAGAATTGRGAACTGTTTGTTTCTTCTTCTTCTTCCTCTGCTTTTGCAGAACAGTTCCCAAAACAGGTCTCATCTGCAGCTCAGCTTGGGAAAGGATGAAGACATTCCTTCCCACTGGACAGGAAGTAAGGGAGATCATTAATTTCACTTCTCAAAACATAAAAGAAGAATTCACAGCAAGGAGACATCRGGATAAAAAGTCAGGCAAGAAAAAGAAGCCCCAAAGTCTGAAAAATCTGTACCCAACACACATTTTTTTTTCAGCCTTCTGAAAGAAGAACCTTCAAAATGTGGCATTTTCTTCTCTCAGTGCCACTCCAGCCCCACTGCCAGGAAGTGCCTGTGTCAGCACAAAGCTCTGCTGCACCCAGCAGCAACGAGGAGCTGAAAAATGAGCATCTGATTCTGGTGACCTTCACAGTCACATCCACCAGCCAGCTATTCYTGTCCATTCAGCTGCTGCAGAACGGGTCCCTGTGCTTTCATTAAATCAGCCTCCTTGGTGCTGAGCACACCCTGGGGCTGCAGGGATGAGGAGAGGGTGCTGGGGCAGCTCCCTGACACAGCACAGTGAAAAGGACCTGGGGGAGGTGGCCCACAGGCAGCTGGCCATGAGCTCAGGTGTGCCCAGGTGAGCCCAGGTGGGCAGAGAGGCGGTGGCACCTGGGTTGTCCCAGCTCTGGGACAGGGCAGAGCCTGTCCCCTGTGCTGGCACTGCTGGGGCACCTCCAATGCTGGGACAAGAAGGACATTAAGGGGCTGGAGCGTGTCCAGGAGCAGCTGAGGGAGCTGGGAAAGGGGCTCAGCCTGGAGAAAAGGAGGCTCTGGGGGAACTTTTCCCTTTCTGGAATTCCCTGACAGGGGGAACAGCCAGGTGGGATCAGGCTCTGATCCCAAGGAACAGGGATGGGATGAGAGGAACAGCTTCAAGCTGTGCCAGGGGAGGGTCAGGTTGGGTAACAGGAGGAATTTCTTGGTTTAAAGGGTTGTCCAGCCCTGACACAGCTGCCCAAGGCAGTGGTGGATTCTCCATCCCTGGAAGGGTTTAAAAGCCATGTGGATTTGGCACTTGGGGACATGGGGCAGTGGTGGCCCTGGCAGTGCTGGGGGATGGTGGGACTCCATGATCTCCAAGTGCTTTTCCAATCTCAACTCTTCTCTGATCCCTCTCCAAGGACACTCCAGCATGAATCCTCCCAGGACAGCAGCCCTTGCCTTGTGCTCCCTACCACTGAGGGGACTCCTCATCTCCTACCAAAAATCCCCTCAAGCAGTTTGCTCTTGGATTTTCAAACTGAATCCCTTCACTGAGGCATCATCTGAAAGACAGGGACTGCAGAGCTGAGAGAGGGAGAGGGACCAAGGCCACCCCTTCCAGCAGCAGGCTGTGAAATCAGTTCAACCATGYCACACATCTCAAATTGGAAGGTCAGTGTCAACAAGCACAAGGCAGCACTTCCCTGCCTCACAGACACTTTGTGATACTCTCAGATACTATGGAAACGTTAACCTGCATTTCCTGAGCAGTTCGAAAGCACTGAAGCAGGAGGAGGTGACAGAAAAGCTCGGATATCATCCCCTCTCTCCTCAAAAGACTCCACATAAACACACAAACAGCCTGAACRGGGAGATCTCTTGATGCACATACAACAGCTTCTGGTAAACAGGCTAAGAAAAGGTACAGGGACTGCAAAGTGTCCAAGTGAGACTCCCCTGCACAGGAACACCGAGCTCACAAGAAGCATTCYCAACACTGCTCCTGCTTGGATCGGTTTTGAGGAGAGGAAATTCGCTTTGGTTCTTTTTATAACGCTTGCATTTGTCARACAGCTGCCACTCTGTGTCCCGGGGAGAGCTGCTGGGAGCCGAGGCTCGCGTGTCTGCGCACGCAGCAGAGCTCAGGGGTGCACAGGGAAACAGGAGCCAGATCTGTCTGCAGATTCCAGTTACTCCTTCCAAGGCAGTGGAATCACACAGAGACACGAGTCAGAGCAAAGCCTGGGTCATGCTGGTGTCAACTACCCACAGAGATGCTCCTGGTGYTGYCACCTGAGCAATGTCACCTGAAACRCTCYGTGCAYGCAGAATCTTCCCCAACATCTCGTTTGACAAGGGAGAAATAATTCTGTAGCTTGGCCTCCCYAATCAAAATCATCATTATCCCAACAACCTCAGTCATTTCCAGAGAAAGAGCAGGTCTGATCCCTGAGGAGTGGGGGGAGATCAGCTTGTGTACAAAAACCTTGAGGAACCTGCCAGCTCCAGCTCAATCGTTACTCCTGACTAACTACACCCTTGAGACACTGGCAGAAGGCTTGGTGCTATTCATCATTGCCACAAAGTAAAAACACACTCAGAAGACCCTGGAGGCAAATGCAAGAAACCAACTGCAAGATTTCTTTGAATCTTTTTTTTATTACATCTTGATTTTTTGTTAAAAATTCTCAGATTAGCAGCAACAGTGACACTCTGGAGACTTTGTYACTGACTTCCAGCTTTCCCCACGAAGAATGGCAGCCTCAAATCTGCTTTAAAGGTAAGGAGTGTAAGAAGTCTGCACACTACGAGAGAGCCCAGCAGCAAAAAAAAAAAACCCAAAATGCTTCTGGTTCCATCAAATCTCACCTGCTCTGCTGGAAGGGAAGCACCTCAGAATCAGCTCCACCTTCTGCTTTTAACCACCACCCTACAAGATCACTGCAAGGAGAGCTSTCCCCTTTCCCCAGGTCCTCGTTTCTCTTTGGGATGCACCGCTGAGAACTTTGCAAGGCAAGATTTAACAGCTAATTGTCAGATGCCACAGTAATTAGCGGCACCTTTCCACCTCCGGCTGCTTTTCCGATCGCTGGCTCCTCCTCAATCCCCACATTCAAATGAAGGTACACGAGGTAGGCGGCAGATTCATTTRCAAGCACCGAGGTTTTCCCCAGGAGAGAYGCCTCRGGAAAGAAACAGCTAAACAATGCATTGGTTGGGTTTTTTCCCTTCCTATTTACTATGGAAGTGCAATCTTTATTAATTASCTGAGAACGATGCTGACCTGTGCCCTGACATGTATTATCAGATGTACAATGCATTTCTGGGAGTCCAGGGGCTCCTCTATCACACGGCCAATAAATCACCTCTAAATGAGGAAGACAAGATCACACTGTCCTGACTTCTGCCCACCTGCAGGTCACACATCACAGCTTTCATGTCACTACTGCACTTATAACAAAGGTTTCCAACCTGTTTGACTTGCAGACCCTCCCAAGTTTCCCTGCAGACAGAAAGGCTCAGGACTGCTCTGTTTATACTTTCCAGACCCCTCAGAAAGAGGCTCACAGCATTGCTCTGTATATTCAGGCTCTGCTCTCAACCCCGAGGCTCCCCACTTGTTTGGCAGCTTCTTCTTCTTCTTGTCACAAGCTCCGACGCTTCCATGCCAACCTTTTCCAGGCATCATCTGCGTGTCAGCAGCACTCCCCAGCACATCCTGCACCGCACACCAACACAACCCAGAACGCATCGCTTCCCACCGAGTGCCTACACTGCAGCACAAGGACTTCCTTGTGCCCGGAATAGAAGCACTCAAAAACGTGTACGAACCCCAGCCCGGGGAGGAGGCACTGGATTCACGGGTGGGAAAGATAAAGAAGCTGTTCCCACCTTCAGGGATGTGCTCAATTCCATCAAAGCCAGGCCCAGAAGGGTGGGGTACGCATGGGGTGGGGAAAAGGAAAGCTTCTCTTCACGTTGGAAATGGAGGATGKTGGATGGTTTTAATTGTGTTGTTTTTAGAAGCAGAGAAGATAATTTCTACATTAAGTGGCCAAACTTGGATTCATCATCTCTTTGTCTGGGTTTACAAAGTACCCAGCTCTCAGKTTTTCTGGTGGTTTTTGCACCCTGAGAGTTGATGATAGAGTTCGAAGTAGAGCTGGAGGCCATGCAGTTGCTTTGCAGGATTGTTTATTATTTTCTTATTTTAAAAGTTCTCTCAGTCCAGCGTGATATTCCCAGGAAGGCAGAAAAGCAGAATCTGCCCCTCCTACAATGGCACCTGAACTTTTATAATCTAAACTACATTAACAATGTTTTTCTCTAAGTACCAATAACTGACCCAGGTCAGACAGTGAGATCTCACCATGACCCAATCAAGAAAAGGCCACCACCTCTGCACAGATGGAGGGGAAGGAGAAGCAGGAAAAGGACAAAAAGCACACCCTGATTCCTCCATCTTTGCCCCATTCTAGCTATAGAGTAACATCTAAAAATTCTATTTTTCACCCTGTGAGCTGACAAAAATCACACCAATCACACCCATGTGGAGCTCTTTTCCTCTTTCAAGCGTGGCAGTGTTTTTTAGGGTGTTAAATCAAAGGAATAGGCATTTTTGGCTCTGTCTTGAGACCCTCAGTGTCTCGAACACCCAGGGACCCCCGAAGGGGTGACCTGGTTTCCCACACCCAACCTGTCAAGAAGTGTGCCCTGAGGAAGGCCATGCATGGGCASAGCAATGCATTTCCTGCTCCGTGGCCTTTAAACAAACACAGCTCGCTCCCAGCTGAATCCATCGGTGCCAAATATTCCAGCCCAGATCTGAGATGACTTTGTGACACTGAAGGGGAGCCCTGAACAGGAGAACAGCTCATCCACAGGCAGATGTTGGAATCCACACTTCAGGCAGTGCTGGTACCAAAACGCAACAGGAAGGAAAACAAACCTCGGGCTACCTGCACTGTCACTGTCCCTAAGATTAAAGTCAGATGAGAAGATACCTGGAAGTATTTTGAATCAYAAAAGAAAGCATTTTATGAGACAAGACAGGGAGAAGACCAAGCAGCTGGGCACTGTGCAAAGTAAGGGAATAAAAATGTTAACTTCTGCACTGGGAAATGTTCTTCACATTTTCTATTAGAAGAAACTTGAAAGTGTTTCTTAGAATCCGTGGGTTAATCCCATGTTCTGATCCCACTCTCAGGCAGGCATTTGCATTAGAAGAGTGGTACATTTTCTTAATGCACCAAAATTCACAGGGAAAGGGGAGGGCAGAGGATAGCAAACACAAACCCTGACTCCAGGCAACAAGATTCCAATCATTTAAGAAGCTGAGTGTAAGAGCAGAAATTCTGAGAGTCATTAAGAATATGTGCTTTAAAACAGTCCCTATGTCCTTTAGTGGCTACAGATCAGCAGAAGATGCTGGTTTGGAGGTTTAGGGGTTTGTGCCACCCAAAAAAAACCTTACAGGATTGATTCAATTGATTTATAAGCAGAGAAAACACAAACCCTGACTCCAGGCAACAAGATTCCAATCATTTAAAAGCTGAGTGTAAGAGGCACACATTCTGAGACTCGTTAAGAATATGTACTTTAAAATAGTCCCTATGTCCTTCAGTGGCTACAGATCAGTAGTAGATGCTGGTTTGGAGGTTTAGGGTTCTGTCCCACCCAAAAAAAAACCCGACAGGATTGATTCGATTGATTTATAAGCAGAGAAAACACAAACCCTGACTCCAGGCAACAAGATTCCAATCATTTAAAAGCTGAGTGTAAGAGGCACACATTCTGAGACTCGTTAAGAATATGTACTTTAAAATAGTCCCTATATCCTTTAGTGGCTACAGATCAGTAGCAGATGCTGGTTTGGAGGTTTAGGGTTCTGTCCCACCCAAAAAAACCCTACAGGATTGATTTGATTGATTAATAGACCTCAATTTTCTGTATTTCACTCGATTTTACCCTTGAGGAACAGATCACTCTGTAGTGTTATTGGTTATGTCAACATAGCCCCGAGAAACCATTATCCATTTACCACCAATTAGCAGGGMCAGATCATCAAATCCCAGAATGGCTTGGCTTAGGAGGGGCCTTAAAGCTCATCCCATTCCACCTCCTGCCATGGGCAGGGACAACTTCCACTGTCCCAGGTTGCTCCAARCCCTGTCCAGCCTGRCCTTGGACACTTCCAGGGATCCAGGGGCAGCCACAGCTTCTCTGGGCACCCYGTGCCAGGGCCTCTCCACCCTCMMAGCAAAGAATTCTTTCCTAAAATCTCACCTAAACCTGCCCTCTTTCATCCCAGCTGGATTAGTCAGACCTCTAAACTGCTCCTGCCGGTAACAGGCATCAATTAACAAACAGCRATGACTTCACAGAAACGGGCTTTCAATTTGCACTTCAAAACTGGCCCTGCAAGTGCTGTAATAAATCCATTTGCCCGGTGGGCCAGCGCTCGAGGCTTCCTACGCCCAGGCAGCCCGGGGATCGATGAGCTGCACATGATTTGAGCTTTATCCTGGCCAAACTAACCCCAAAACCTCAAACTTTGCACCTCTTCTCAGGCAGCACCACGATTTGCATGTGCCCAGCAGCGCGCTCAGCTGCAGGAGCCCAACTCAACCACGACGAGCCCCAGTGAACTTTCAAGTGTTCTCCGAGAAGAGAACTCTGCTTTTGAGGCTTGCAGCCCCACA
>CADDXX010000755.1:235897-262337 GCA_902810485.1 Alauda arvensis
TTTTTTGAGGATTTTTGAGGCTTGCAGACCCACAACTGCAACTCATACCCACACTAGCTTTAGCACAGCTGTGTCAGCACGGGTTGTAGGAAACAACTGGA
The DNA here is from genome assembly GCA_902810485.1 of Alauda arvensis. Lineage (NCBI taxonomy): Eukaryota > Metazoa > Chordata > Aves > Passeriformes > Alaudidae > Alauda > Alauda arvensis. Next base: position 235,999 of record CADDXX010000755.1, read on the forward strand.
GGATTTTGAGGATTTTTGAGGATTGCAGCCCCATAGCTGCAGCTCAAACCCGTGCTAGCTTTAGCCCAGCTTGTGTCAGCACAGGTTCTGAAAGAAAACTGGAGGATTTTTTGAGGATTTCTGAGGCCTGCAGTCCCACAACTGCAGCTCATACCCACACTAGCTTTAGCACAGCCTGTATCAACACTGGTTGTAGCAAACAACTGGAGGATTTTGAGGATTTTTTGAGGATTTTTGAGGCTTGCATCCCCACAACTGCAGCTGAATCCCGTGCTAGCTTTAGCACAGCCTGTGTCAGCACGGGTTGTAGGAAACAACTGGAGGATTTTGAGGATTTTTGAGGCTTGCATCCCCACAACTGCAGCTCAAACCCGTGCTAGCTTTAGCCCTGCAAGCACAGCCTGTGTCAGTACAGGTTGTAAGAGAAAACTGTAGCCCCCAGCTGCATCCCCCAAATCCCATGGGAATGCTTTCCCCACTGCCAAGCAACACAGCAGCAGAGATAATTTTTGTCTTTTCAGTATAGAGTGGGTATCTAAACAAGCCTGTGAGTTACACTTGTTTTTTTGATGTGAAAAGAAACAAAAAACCCCAATATTTCACTTTTTGGGTGGTTAAAACACAGGAATCCCACTCTGGGTTTTGCTCATGAGGAGCAACACCAAATATTCCACCCTGAGTTAAAATCCCAGAGTTAGGAGCTGCCTCAAAATGTTCACAGTCTGCTCCTTCTCAAAAAAAAATAAAGGTATTTAGGACAGATTGCAGGAAAARTCTCTGGTGATGAGACAGGAGCCAATGAGCATGAGGTCCCTTCCAGTTCACTGCTCTGTGGGGACTCCAAAAGCAGAAAAATTGTCTCTGGATGAGGAACCAATTCACAAGGGGCTGCCTGATCTTGGCATCAAACAGGTAACATCTGTGGTTAGCTGCAATTCCCAGCCTGGTGCAAACATCACTGTTGCAGCAGGAATGCCCTGGGAAAACAGGCAAGGCAACTGGGAGAGGTGACAGGAGTCAAAGAGTAAGGAGAAAAAAAACCAAAAAAACAGAGGCTGGAAGGAGAAAACAACAAATACACACAAAATATGCATGGCCAGAAGGAGAGACAAAGTAAAAACTGGAGCTGAAAGCAACATGGCATTTCAAGAATTAATAGCCATGGGAAGCAAGCTCAGGAAGGGCTCTGACTTCCCATAAGCAAACAAAATTTGGGAATGCATCAACAACATCCAACTCATCAGTTAAACAGTCCCAGAGATCCACAAATATTCAAGGGAAGATGATGATGATCTTTCCCAGCCCATCTGAACAGCACACAAACAACCCTCTGATTTTGCTTTAACCATKTATTGAGACCCAGCCCAAGAGAAGGCAATTCAACAATCGTGTTTTACTCGTTCCCAGCATTTGCTGCTTTTGCTCTGACTTGGCAACTGCCAAAACCCATCACAACGTGTAAACAAACATGAGAGCAAACAGTCCCCACTTGAAAAATCAGAGAATTCCAGAAARCTGCTCTGGACTTCCTTTCTGCAACACAACGTCAAGAAGTTCAAGAACTGTCTGTACCACAGCTGAGCTGCTGGAAAAAATCTGCTCAATGAAGGCAGGCAATCACCCTGCTCCAGAATCCCTGAACACCGAGCTGAACCCATGCAAACTCCATTTGTGGAAGGAGAAATGGAAAAGCAGAGGCATCCCAAAGGCCTGAGTGGGTACAGATAAYGCTGCATGATAACAACTGGGCTCTCAGATGGTAGGTGAAGTTAAGGGATTTGTCAGGGGGGAGATGAATCTCTCTCCCCATCATCACATAATCAGAGTCTGGTTCATTCCTGATGCTATTTCTGCATAAACGAGTTCAAGATTACTCAGTACTTGATAAAACCCGGCAACCCACGTTCCAAGATGTTACTATCTCAGATTTCTCCATGAGAACAGAAATATCTGAGATAATCACCTGCATGTGACACTCCTCTCAGGAAACAAAGTTACTTAATCTTCTTCACACACACAGCACYAGAAACCCTTTAAAGGCAAGTTATCATATCGTGGTATCAACACACACGCTCTATCAGACGCAAGCAAAAGCAACAAGAGGTCAGAAAGTGGTCAATGTTTGGATTTTAACACACACACAGCAACAGAACAGCTTATCTAAAGTGCTTCTCAGCATCTCTGTGAATCCTTAATACCACTTGAACCATTTCCAGCCCCTTCAGGCTCCAAATTGTTTGGGTTTGGACCAGCGTAACGGGGCATTAGCCTGTCGGCATTAAGTTATTATTATTGCCACACAGGTAACGTTTTTGGTAAAGACCCAGATTGTTTCTTCAGCAGGAAGAGACCTCACGTGGGGTAAACAGCTGGGAAAAAAKAATAACAGAGACCTCAACTTCAGCAAATAACTCACAGGAGTGCAACACCAGCCAAGCTAACACACCCAGAGCAAGGGCAGGCAGCCTCGTCCTTGCTGTCCTCACAAGGCAGAACCCCAGCAAGAACCACAAGGATCACGACTCAGAGTGGGAGAAATGTGGCTGCACTGGCCAGGGAGGATGCGCTGGTCCCTGAAACGCTTGTCCCGCATCCACAGGCAGCACACGGGGGTCTCAGGATCCTTGCTGGATGTAGGAAGGACAGGCAGGAAGGCTGGAGCCTGACAGCAGCACCTGGGCACCACCTGCCACCACCAGCCCTTCTGCCACGAGGGTCCCCAGGCTTGTGGGGACCYCCTCCACAGTGAGGGACTCTCACACAGCCCTGAGGGGCTCTGCCAGCCTTGTGGGGGTCCCCCTTTGCAGCGTGACATCCCCACGGTGCTTCTCACGCTGTGAGGCGAGGGACTCCTTTCACAGCCCCACCAGCCTTAAAGGAGCCCCCAGCCCTGAGGGAGCTCCCGCACCGTGCCCCGCAGCCATGAGCGGCCCCCTCACAAACCGCCATCCCTGAGGGACCCTCCTCACAAACCCCTCAGGAACCTCTCCCCGCCGTGCCGCCATCCCTGAAGGACCCTTGCTCACAGCCCCCCCAAGCCCTGAAAGATCCTTGCTTCCAGCCCTGAGGGACCCCTCTCGCAGCACCCCCAAGCCCTGAGGGACCCCCGCTCAGAGCTCCGCCGGCCCTCAGGGACCCCGCGCTCCTCTCCTGCCCCTCAGGGACGCCCCAGCCGAGCCCCCCCCACGCCGCCGCTCCAGGGGGCTTCCCCCGGACTGAACCATTCCCGCCTTACCCGGCCCCACGGGCTGCCGCGGGGGGTTCCTGCGGGGGGGGGGGCGTGTTACTGCTCTCCCACCTTCCTCCCTCCCCCCTCCCCGTGCGTGGTACGATCCACTCCTACCTCTCGGCGCCCTCACTTCGCCCTCCCGGCGGAGCCGCGAGCGGCTGGGGGGGGAGCCATAGCYGCTGCCTCGTCTTCCCGCTCCGTCCGCCTTCCTCCGCTCCCCCCCCACCCCCACGGGCCGGACACAGTTGGTTTATTCCGAGAAGCCGGCCGATCTTCTCCCCTTAAACCGCTGGGTCTCGTACGTCTTCGGCCATTTCCGACCGAAGCGGCGGAAGTTACCGAAGGGGCGGCGGAACTTAACGAAGAGAGGCGGAGATACCCGAAGCGGGGGCGGAGATAGSCGAAGCGGGGGCGGAGATAGCCGAAGGGTTGAGGGCGGGGAGCAGCGAGACTCTCGCCTCCGGAACCTGCCGGGAATAGCCGAAGCTTCCCCCGGCTCGGCTCTCGCCACTGCGCACGCGCGCCGCGCCCGGGCCCGTTTTCCCGCCTAAAAGGCGGGCGCGCGCCCCCGGCGCCTCGCACCCTGCGCTCCCCTCACGGAGGAGCCGCCATGTTGTCAGTGTCCCATGCTGCCTCGAAGGGGTAACCGCAGCCCGGCCCTGTGCGCAAACAGCCGCATGTGTCCCCCTAAAACCCCGTCAGAGTGTCCCCCTGGAGCTCGGTCAGTCCAGGCAGTGCTGTGTGTCCCCCAAAAACCCCGTGATGATGCCCCCATGGAGCTCCATCATACCTCAGCCCTACAGTGATGTGGACGTGCTTCCTGGCAAAAGGGGTTAGGAACACAACTGTGTTGTGGGAAAGCCATCAGCAGGTACCGAAATACCACTGTGGTTTGGAGTTTGTTACAAAATAACATCGAAATCCACCCTGGAGGGTTGGCGTGAACAGCATCAGTGATTAAGTGTTGTGAATTCAGAGTAGCCATGTAGAAATCAGTGACTAGTACCAAACATAGCGTGCAACAGATGGTAAGTAAAGAAAAAGAGGGGAGGGGGAAAGCAATGAAGAAATAAAAGTGGGGGGAAAAGCAAGGAACAGTGCCAGCATCTTCTCACAACAAAACCACGTCACACAGGTCCAGTCYTCTGTTTATGCATTCTAATTTTATRTATTAGGAGCTCCACGAAAGGCATTTGTATCTATGGCAATCAAATCCCACAGCAAAACACACATTATGACAACTCTGGGGGAATTAGAGAGCTTTTCACAGGARGAAATGGGGGTTTATCTCCAGGAGTGAAGAGGGTGGTGTTTTTCTGGCCAAAAAGCTCCAGGAATCTCAGCTTTAATAAAACATGAGCACTTCARAAYGGTAAAAAGCCACTTTTCCATCGCTCTGCGCTTTTTAACAGTCATTTACACACGTGTWAAGAATGCGAGGAGAAAGTAACTTTTATTCTGAGCTGAAAAACCTGCGAGGGGTGAGGCGGGGGCACAGGTCTGCCCTTTGAGAAGCGATACAAAATCCAGTTCTCACTGCAGGGAATGTGCTGCACTGAAGGGCAGGAATAGGTATTGCAGGTTCAAAAGCTTAAAGAAACAATACTTTTTATATTTTATCAGGACAAAAAATTTTAAAAATACTATGACTATGGCACAGTATAAAGACTAAATTAACATTCGAATCACTGAACACACCCACGTTGTCCTACCACACACATCTGCTCCCACTGTGCCACAGCTTGGGGTTTTGTGTTCCACCCTGATCTACCTGGAGCTCTGCAGGAGGAAACAGGGAGAAAATCATTCCCTTCAGGTCCTCACTGAGGAACAAACACCAGTGGAGAATGTGCACTTCAGGGACAACTCAGGGCAACAATTCTTCTCCCAGCCCCCAAAAGAAAAGAAGCTGTCAGGATCAGCAGCCCGTCTGGCAGGTCTCCCTTTCAGGAAGCACTATCAAGGCTATTACAGATTATATTGACAGAGAGACACCTTCAGATTTAATCCCTTTCTCTGTGTGTTTCCCYTTCTTCCTCTAACAGGAATTGGTTTTAAAGAGGAGTTTTCAGTTTCCCTTCTACCAAGTAAAAAAATCCACTGCTCTGCTGCCTTCTGCCAAAAGAAAAATTACTATATTCAAATGCCCTCATTTCCCACCTTTTCAACCATCTAGGCTTTTCTTTTATTTTCTCATCTACACATAAAATTTCCACATCAGAAATGGATCCTAAAGGGCAGGGCCTATATCCTGTGATTAATAATTATTTAAATAAAAAAATAAATTGCTGATAAAGTTGCTTGACACTTTCCTGGCAAGGAAAAGCCTTTTACTCCTATCAGCTTCCAAACCTGTTTTCCCAAAGGAACAGWCTCAATTCACATTGCCAGTCCTGTCAGAGATTTGGAAACTCCATGGTGACCTTGAGTTGAAGCTGACAGGGCAGAGGACTAAAAACACTAATCCTGCTGTAGGGAAAAGTGCAGATGAAAAGCAAAGCCACCTAAAAAGCAGCCCCACTTTAGATCTGTTCAACCTTTAGGAAGAAATTCTTCTCTGTGAGGATGGTGAGGCCCTGGAATAAAATTCCCAGAGAAGCTGTGGCTGCCCCTGGATCCCTGGAAGTGTCCAAGCCAGGCTGGAAATGGGGCTTGGAGCAACCTGGGGTAGTAGAAGGTGGCAGGGGGTGGCACTGGAGGAGCTTTAAGGTCCCTTCCAACCCAAACCAGTGTGTGATCCTGCTCACAGACTTCTTTAGACACCTCTGCATCATTTCAGGCTGGGAACCTCCCTTCTATTTATTACAAGTTACTCTACACTTGGCAGCTGCAGCTGAACACAGTGACTGCCATCACACCTTTGTGTCCTCTCCACATAAATGGTCCCCACTTCCCCTCCTTTCCTTATCTGCACCACATTCCCTCCTCCTCATCCCACTTCCTCCTGAGCATGTCTTGCATCCCGGTGTCTCCAATCTGCTCKGAGTTACACTGAGCCATTGCAAGCAGGTATTAAGGAGTTTCAGAGCCAGCTAATGCACATTTCCATGGCACACTTCCATGGCCTGAAATGAACCTCAGCAAAAACATGGAACAACCGTGGCAGGGAGCCGAGCTTCCAACTTTCCCCTGCTGCAATCCTTTTGGTACATCTTTTTTAATCTCYTTCTCCTCCCCTTCCACAGGAGACRGTACCAAGGTCGGGCCATCTGCAGATTTTACAAGTTCCGTGGAATGTTTTCAGACCACACTCTTAACCTCAGACACTCCTATTGGATTCCACAGGACTCAGCCACTTCTTAGCCCCAGGGTGCTGTAGGTGCTAAATAGATTATCTACATCTCTCAGCCACAATGGAACAACTGCACAGCAAAGCTCAGTTTTTAATCCTGCTGAGACTCTGCCTGCTTTTGGCCACCATGTATCTCACAGCTCCACGAGAGGAAATGTTAATCTGGAATGCTGGCCAAACTCCAGTTGAGGTAATTATATTCTGACAATTTACATTTTCCCTGCAGTTTTTTTTAAATGGATATGGAATTTTTTTTTCTTCCCTTACTTTATGACATAAAAGCAGTGGCCTGGTCGTGCTCCTGCTGTTGGAGCAGCTGCCAAGGGTTTGCAGCTTAAGTAGCTGCATTTCAGTGGTAGGTAAAGGCATCTCAGTGCAGTTAAATAAAGCCCTTGARGACCCCATGGGCATGAGTATTGTAACAATACACCCCATAAAGCATGGCAAGGGCTGGAACATGAAATGAAACACCCAGGAGCAGGAAAGGAAAAGTCAGCACAGGAATGGACACTCAGACCCTTCCCCCTCCCAAATCCTAATTCTGCTTTGGGCCTGGTGCAGCCCCAGCTGGGATCAAATGAACTGTCAGCATCCTGCACAGAGGAACCAGCTCCTGATAGCAAAATAAGCTTGTAAAAGCAGTGGAAGCTTTTGGCAAGATGCTCGAGGACACTGCCTGGAGCTTAAATGGGATGAGGGAAAGAAGTTCCTGTTCCCTCGTTAATGAGGGCACAGTTAATGGTTTTATTTTACCTGGCTTTGTAAAAGAAAAAGCATTGGGCAAGAAATGGAGTGGAAGCTTTTGTTTGGGGTGGGATATTATGGATCACACTCTGAGCATGTCAAATTTCAGTGCCACATGCTTGATTAGGGACAAACATTCTAGATAGATTAATTAAATTACTGTATTATCTCAGAATCACAGACTGGTATGGGTTGGAAGGGAYCTTAAAAATCATCTTGTTCCAAGCCTATTACCACAATAGGTAATTTTGTTTATAAAACCCTTCATAACCACTCTGAGTTCTTTCCTTCACCAGAAGCTTTCTAAAAGGCTCATTTTCCTATTTCAGGAACAATTAYTTAAGTTCTGAGAGAGGAAGACAGTGGTGACAAATAAACCATGAGGTACTGGATGGATACAGACACGTGTAGCTTTCCCTCCTTCCCAGTATGTCCCAGATCACTGTCAACCAAAGGCTGTTACCAGTACTAGGTGAGTCTTTTCCACAAGTAGTCTGTTRATTAAAACATGTTTTTCCCCATCCCMAAAATGACCAAAAATTTATTTCAGTGTGATGGGTCCCTCCTGGCTTTGGTGGAGCTGGATGTGGTGGGAGAGGGGAAAGGTAGAGCAGGTTTCCCTCCCCTTGCTCTGTAAAAGTAWTTCTACACCAATCCAGCATCAAAAGAAATGATCTAAAACACATCTAAATAGAACTTATCTACAGAAATAATAGTTTAAATCCCATTAAGAAACTTCCATATTGCAATACTCCTGGAAATTCCATGSACTCCTAAGAAAGAAGGAATCCAAAGCAGGAAGCAGCAGCCCAGCCTGGTGACAGCCAAGCAAAACTCCAACTGGCTCTTGGCAATGGCTGAGCAACAGCACAAAATACCAGCCCTGCCTCTCTCCCCAAGGCTCCTTCCCCTTTCAGGCCCTGCTGCACTGAGGAATCAGTGCATTTCTGCATTTCTGGAAAATTCCCTTGAATTCCTGGAGTATTACAGCTAACCATGCTTCCCCTTCATCTCAGCACAGCTGCTTTGAAGTTTGCCAGAGATACCCAAGGAAGAAGACACATCCAAATACCTAGACTAGCCCCAAACTCCACCCTGGAACAGATGGTGGGGTTCTAAATACAGACACATCTGGTAACCACTGATATGAAAGAGCTGGCAGGCATCAGCTTCTTCTGCTCTACTTAATATTCCATCATTTGAACTATATTTAAACAGAAGTTAAAAAGGAACAATCCCTTTGCTTGTCTACAACATAATCCCCAAACACTTACAAACTCTAACTATGGCATAGCTTGGGCATTACACTCTTGTCTACCAAAAGCAGGGTTCTTTTTCTTTTTTTTAATTAAGCACTCAGCACTGTCCAAACTTAAATTAAAAGTGACTGCAAACCAAGCAGTTGGGTAAAGTACAAAAGCATCGTTTTCAGTGTGAGCTTTGTTGTGCACCAGGCTACCAGACTCGAGGCTGTGATGCTGCAGCACTTCAGCTCACCCTCGAGTCCACACAATTTGAGGGGCTTTGACAAGCTGCCAGATTGCTGGGAGAGCTTGAAATGACTGGGGGAGCTCAGACTCTGCTCACACAGACCTGTGTGTTTAAGCCAGCTGYTCCATTTCTCCCCGGGTACAGCTCCCACAATGGAAACCAGGGATCATTCTCTCYTGTCAGGAGAACAATCTGTTAGAAATCATCAGCATCCTGCAGTAAAGGCAGCTGGGRAACACCCCCACCTTCAAAGCCCCCCATCAAAGGCAGACCTCGAGCCTGCACACTGCCCATGGTCACCCCAAATCCACGCCCAAAACTCCATTTCAATAATCTTCTGGGACGTTGTTCCACGGTTCTTTCTGTGAGCTGAGTGAATCATCTGTGTTTGCTAAAAATCCGAAGCGATGGCAGGCACAAAAGGATCGTTCTGGATTAGAGTCACTTTGGGAAAAGGCTGTAAAAGGCTGTCTGCTGGGATTGTGCTTGAGCTCCACTGGAGATCCCAMCCATCGGGCTTGGATGTGTGCAGAGAGCTTTTAAAAATGGCTAGAGAGAAACAGAAATACTCCCAGGAACTGGCTGATAAGGGAGTGTTAAATTCCAGATACAGAAGGAAGAATAAATACCAGCAGTGGGGCCCTGTAAGCCCGGGATGTAAGAGCCAACAGACCTCAGAACAAAACAGGCACTGAGCAAACGGGAGGTGATTCTGTGGGAGACTTTTGGCAAATAGTGAGGATGCTGTAATAAAAGCTGCTTGTGATCACTCAATTCCAGCCTATTTCCCACAAATTGACTCAGTTTAAGCAAAATAAAAGCAGGTCTGCAAGGTTTTCAGTTTCAAAAAGTTGAGGTAATTAAGCGAACTAGTTTGAGAGGCTGAATGGCTGAAAGGCTGTGATGAGAAGRCCTTGAAGCCAACAAAGAAAAACCATCTGCCATTTGCATCCTGAATAGAGCAGGTGAACAAGGAGCACACGTGGGAAGCCAGGAGAACACGCTGGAGATTGGAGATAGCCAAGGTCGAGCCCCCAGGCTGAATAGAGATGCTGCTGTTGAGTGAGGAGAGTGCAGGGCTGAAGGGAGGGTGAGCTCCCACAGCCACTCTGAAAGTGCATCTGAAGTTCTCCTTCTCCACAGGCATCCCCTGCTTCCTCTGGAATCAGAGACCTCAGGCAGAACATCCCTAAGGATGGAGGGTGGGGAACACTCAGCTCTCAATGGCAGGCAAGGCTGGAGAACTGAGCCYGAGTCAGAACACAAAAAGCACGGAAATCCTGAGCACTAAGCACCCGTGAAATCAAAGTTACACCGTGCTAAAATACCCTGTCTTTGATGAAATAACTACAGCCTTCTGACAAAAAGGCATTCAGTCTTATTTATTGGGATTTCAGTAAAGCAACCAGAAATCTGGGGGCTGTTTGTAAATGGGGGGAGCAGGGATCGATAACGAGAACGCCRGGATCGATAACAAACACTTGGGTGCCTTAAGTGCTGCAGGTTTTTTAAAAAGCACCTTACCGTGATAAATAACAATAAATAATTGTCAGCATTTTGAGCACCATCTATTTCAAGGCCTAACTTTACTGTACAAAAGGCTTTAAATTAAAAAAAAAAAATATCTAAGCTCTAAAATAAAGAAGCAGGTGGGCAAGTGCTGCTTTTTCCCAGCTCAGAAGGTACTTCCTCCTTTTCACAGTTCACCCAATTCAGCCATTAGTGCATTGGAAACAACAAAACCCACACCAAGCTGAATCAGAATGAAAACACTTGTTAAAATGCAAACCTTCCATGGTGTTTTTTCATACCTGCAGGATTCTGAAGTGTGTTCCAAAAGCTCAGGACTGGAAATCCAGAGTCTGATCCCTTAATGCTGAAGCCAACCACATTGCATAATCCCATTAATACATTTATCAGGCTCCATCTTCACAGCAATCAGGTTTTTAGCCCTTTACACAATTCCCATCAGAAGGCTCTTCAAGCACCTCCCTTGGTTTTGAAGCTATTCTGCTCTTTTCCAGCCTAAACTTTTGSAAAGCCTTTTGTTCTTGTGCCAGAATTGTCATTTCATTTAAAGAACTCTTCTCCCTCTCTKCTATTTACACCAGTGTATTTATAGAGAAGGAATCTAATTTTTCTCTGCCTTTTTTTGTCAACTCCTCACCATGCAGGTTCCTTTAATCATTCTGGGAGCCAGATTCCCTGGTCTCCAGATCATTTCTAGCAGATGCCCTCCACTGCACCTTTTCCAGCTGGAATCAATCTTTCTCCTCTGGACAAGGAATGCAGAATGCATTTTAAGCAATGCCTCACTAAAACCTGTTGYAGTGGCATTCACATCTCCTTGTCAGCAGTGGGAATAATTCAGCTGACAAATGTGATCCCAGAATGCACCTTTATCATCAGGACATCAGAATTATCCAATGATTGATKAATGCATCCCAATTCCCACACAGAACCCCCAGCTTTCTATCAGAGTTTGCATTACAAGAACTCAMATTTGCTCACAGACAAATGGTCCCAAAGTCAGTCATTCTTCTCTTGGGATCTCCTGTTCTGCCCCTTTTGATGACACCTCCAAATCCCATTAATTTCTGCCCTATCATTAGTCAATACCTTGATTAACACCAGGCTTGAGACCAGTCTGTGAGGAACACTATTGCTAACTTGCCTGCCAATCCTTCTTCAACCATCCTGCCTTTTCTGCCTTTAATGCAGGATTTAYTGATGCAAAACATTCTGATTTATGTAAACTCTCTTGCTTTGCATTTTTTKTTGKTKKWTTWTTTTTTTTCCCTTTAATGAAAGGCTGATTTTTGCTGGTGGAGAACAACAAAGGCATATTTCCCCATAAATCAGGCCTTAGCCTGAACTGCAAAGCTGTCCTATTTTTGCAGTTGGGCATCTGTAAAAATTAATCAACTATGCAAGTCAACAYATTTGATGTTTAAAATAGTAAATGAAGTTTCTTAATGACTAGTCTGACTTTTTCATTGTACTTTGGGTTGATGTCAGAAATTTAAAAAACAATGAAMAAGACATGTCGAACTTGTAGTTAAATAAAATTAAGCTCAATGTGCTGAGTGCATAGTTTAAATTAAAACAAACTGGTTTGTTGKACAAAGAAATTCTGCAACCTATAAATAGAACAAACTTCTCCCTATTCAGCATGTCTTCAGGTTCCCAGAACTTGAAACAAATTTAATTTCTATTCTCATGCAAAGGAAGAGCTGATGCACAAGTAAAATGAAAAGTGGCAAAAACCACAGCACTAAACATTTCCTTTAACCCACCTGTCAAGGAGAGGACACTCACACAACCCAAACACAGCCACTGTCCTTTTCCCAACCCTTTTTCCCCTCTCCATAAATCCATGCCCACCAGTCCTGAGGCACTCAGAGATCCTCCAACACGTGGCAATGCTTTTGTTTAATCAACACCAGTGYTGGCTCCCAAGAGTGCAAGAGCAAACAACCACTTGCCCTTCCAATTACAGCAAAGTTCCACTAAAACCACTCTAGATGTTGAGATTTAAATTCAATCAAATTTAAAGATGAAGAAAAATCCTCCCTTTCTCCCACTACCAGAGACAGAACAATACTTAGACTCTGCCTTTTTTTTTTTTTTTTTTTGGTAATTAAAAATAGACTGAACTTTAGGAGTGTTATTGCACTTGAAGCAGTAGAATAAAGTGCATCATAAAAAGATGCCATTGGGATCTGCTGAAGCCAAGAAAATGGGAAAATGTTTTGAAGGCACGAAGCCAGAAACACAGAGGCAGATTTAAACTTGGCATGTGCTGTGGCAGGAGGCCAGTGRCAGCAGCACTGGGGGAGTGTGGAGAGGGAAGGCTCCCTGCTGCAGCTCAGGTGTGATCACAGGGAATGAGGGTGGCACAGCTGGCACAGCTGGAGGAGATCAGTGAGGTGCAGCCCACYGCAGCCTGCTGGGCTCCTCCTGGCTGAACTCAGCTGAGGAACATTCTCAGCACACAAAGCCGTGGCATTAATAAACATCGAGCTGTAATCCACCACTTGCCATCTTCAAAGAGCTCCAAACCCAATGACTAATTCTCACAACCACCTCCTTAGGTGCAGGAACTGTTTATAAAGATGAGAACAAAGGCAAAACGCTGAAGTCATTGGCCACAGCTCCTAAAAAAGCTGTTTTTTAAACCAGAGGAGCACAAGGCTGCCAGTGACACAGCCCCCTCAGTAGGTGGAATTTCCCTCGTGTTTCTTCGACAGCAGGACACATCTACAGCCTAAAACACTTCACAATAAAATTACTTCTTTAATGTGTGAGAGATTGATTTTATATCTTCTCTGTGCAGGCAGGGAGCAGCAGAGGAAGTAAAATAGGTGAAGTGATGCTATGATGAAGATGAACGGGAAGTTTTGGCCACTGAACTTGCATTTCAGCTGATATTGTTTAACCAAGGAAGAAAGCACCYAGCTAAGCCTCCTCACTGAAAGGTTGGTAAATCACAATTCCTACATTCTCTTCTTCATCTCAGTTTTYCCTCCAGCAAATAAAATTACCTCAACATTTACAAGAAAGCTTTGAAACAGATTCAGGTTGATGGCAAASTCTTGGAGAAAAGATGCACAGAGTATCTCGTACCAATGCTCAGCTCAGCAGAGATCTCCAGAGGAGACCAGCACTAAAAAAGATCTTAACAAAACGCCAGAAACAAGAATAAGTTACTAAAGGGAAAATAAACCCAACACACTTTGTGTTTCTAAGCACCTCAACAACGTTATCAATAAACCCAGATGCAGCCTTTCCACAAAAGCTGCAGCGACAATCGATTCAAATGGATGGCACTTCTGTAATGCCCCTATTTGACTCTCTCGAGCTGAAGCAGATAAAAATTCAAAGATTGGACTTCCTTGGTATTTTTATGTTAATCTGCACAGCTTTAGGGAAATTGTTGCAACTCAACTCCRATTCACTCCGTGCACGCAGAGCCATTCAAGTACCTGCCAGCAATTTTCATACCCCTCCAAGTCTATCTCATAAACTGTCATCAGCCCAGTGCATTATCTTTTCTGAAAAAATCTGTCAGGAGCACCAGGCAGGCTCCCCCTGGGCTCAGATAAGCAGAGCAGACCTGACTCATCCTCTTTTTTTTTTCTTTTCCCTTTCATCCTGATTTGTATTGTCTCCTTTACAATTTATTTTCCTGTATAGCAGTAGATCAGGCTATGTATATGTATAATGTGTGTGAGAGGGACAACGAGAGAGAAAGAAAGTGCTTTTAATCTCCACCCACCCCTCTTTCTACCAGTTCCTTCTGCTTCATCTTTTTGGAGGTATTTTGGCATTCAATTCAAATGAATTCTCCCTTCCTCTTGCTTTTGTTGAAAGAAAACAAGAGGCGGTGTGAGAAACCCAGGTAGGGGGAAATGCTTTCCTGATCTGGAGTGCTTGGACTTCCTCAGGAGCAGCTTCCCTTCACTGTGGGTTACTTYTGSTCAAACTGCCACTGCATTTAAACTGAAAAGCAGTTTTATTGCAAACAGAGATGGGAATCCACGGGCCTGAGGTGTGCCAGGACAGCAAAGGATGGTACAGCTGGGAAGTCTCCTTTCCTCCCGGGGACCGGCTGGGATCCGCTCACGCAGCTGCAGCCCCACCCCTGCCCGAGGCTCCGCGAGTACCTGGGCTGTCCCTCACGCCTCGCCGCCTGTTTTTCATGGACTTACACAACCTTTCATTCCCCTTCAGCCCCACTGGCTCTTTGTCAGGCTTGTCTGAAACAAACTGGCAGGTTCAGGAGTTGTTGGGGTGGCACAAACACTCGGGGTGATTGGGCGAGATTGGGGCTCGTTTTTGTAAGAAAACAAGGATGGGGTTATTGTGTCACAGATCTGAGCAGAGATCCCAAGCAGGGAAACAACCTAAAGGTTTGGGTGTAACCACGCAGAAGAATCAGTATTTGGATGAACCTGGAAACAGCCATGCAGAAAAATCAGTATTTGGATGAACTTGGCAACAGCCAAATGTCTAAAATACCACACTGATAAAGAAACCCCCCTGAGCCAGCACCAGAATGGCACTGCCAAGGTCCCAGGGCAGCTGGTGCCAGCCAGGACCCCTCAGAGCACTCAGAGGTGGCACCACAGACACAGGAAGAGCTGAGATGGACCTAAAGCTCCATCAGGCTGCTCAAAGTTTCACTTCCATCATTTTCTTCTACAAGTCCACCCGAGATTCTTCAGGGTTTCTTCAGATTCTGGTTGTCAGTGACAAGCCAGGCAGAGCAAAAGCTCTAACTCATCAATCCTTTGAATTCTTTAAGCCTCTCCTTGCACCACCATTGTGATGRTGTTTTCCTTTTAACAAGGCCTCCAAACACAAAAGAGCAAGGAGCAAGAGAAGTCCTCAGGTGGTCAAAGATTCATTACAAAAGGCACAATCATTGCCTTTATCCTCTCTCCAGCCCCCACTTAATTGAGCAGCCTGATAAATTGATGGATTACAGTTAAATGATCTTGCTGTGATACCTCTTGCTGATGAATGAAGGATATCCTGCCAGAATCTCCTGGTTTCAGGTGATGGATTCAAGCCCGGGCTGCAAAACAATTCCTTGTGACTGACAAGCTCAGCTATCTGCACTCTTAATCTTGATAATATTTGATTGAATAAACCCAAGGTCATCATTTCCCAGGTGGATAAATCGTTCAGAATATCACCAGCCCTCCAATTACTTCAAACTGCATTAACAAAAAAACCCTGAAGAATATTCACACAAGAGCTGCTGAAATTTCAGCCTCGTGGCTGGGAAATACCTAAAAAAAACCCCAAACCAAAGCTTTGCTGGAGCATGAAAGAGCAACTGTGGAGCTCCATTTGTCATCTCACGGCCCACAGCCCTTTTCCTGCAGCCCTCAAACCTCAGGGACACAGACCCCTGGAGAGAAACATTGCTCATGTTCAGTCACAGCCCAGCAGATCCTTTCTGCTTTGTGTGAAAGTTTGATAGGAAGCAGCTTGGCTGAACTGGAGTGATTTCAAGACGTGGGAAGCTGGGAAAGGGTAATTATTAATTGGCATCATTTTCTTTCAGCACACACAAACACTTCCTAATAGGGGCAAACCTTCAAACTCCCATTCTTGAGCTTCAGTGAACACTTTGGGGATGCAACCTGATTTTTCCTTCCCGTTTTCTTCTTCTTCAAGAGGCAAAAATGGGAGCAGAAACCTTCTGCACCTTGGCTGCACAGAACTTTGACACAGATCTCTGCACAGCATCAGCTGGATCCAAAGATGGTGTGTCACTTGTGAAATATTCCAGTCCTTTATTGTGCAAGCTCCTAATTATTAATGCCTAGGCTCCACGTTTCTGCAGTGAGATTTATGATGTAGCTCAAGGTGGTGGATTTGAACTGATTTCCCCTCAAATCTTCAGATGGGAAACCACAGAAGTGCTTTTTATCCCCTCAAMTTCTGTAGTCTCTGGTGCAGAAAAACCCCAAGGAGCAAACAAAAGAGGAATCTGAGGTGGAAATTGTCCTTCTCTGCCTCCACCACAGTGCCATAAATGTCTTTTAAACAGCTCCACGTGTCCCTTGGGGGCAATACAGACAGGTTTTAGCAGAATTTCACTGCTGTGTCTGTTTTTAGGGGACTGCAGGCCTCCTTCCATCCCACTGAGGCTTTTCAGCAGGAAAAATTCAGCAGGAACAGCACACAGATGCTGCCCTGGAACCAGGAGAAAAGGGGCAACTGGTGCAAAACCCAGTGGAACACTTCATGTCAGGATGTAAAATCCCTCTAGGCCAAATCCCAGGAGTCCTCAGGGATGTGAGGACTGAATTAAAACCTTCAAAGAAACAAAAGTACATAAATCCACAGAAACATGAGGCACAAATGCAAGTTTGGTTTGAAATAAGGAGAGGATTTTTAAGTGCCTTAGCAAATAAGAGACTGAAATGGTTCATAAGAAGAGGACCCAAAGCCTAGTTTAAAGTTCAGCAGCTTTACTTTTTGCAAAGATAGTTAAGTTCTAGGCATAACCAAAATAATGCAGCCTGGCTAAACATTCCCAGATAGAACAGGCAGAGCTAAATGCAAAGAATTTGTGTAAAAAATTATGATTACTTTCACACATCAACCTTAGCTTAGGATAGGTTTAGCACTGTTGTAGAAAATTCGTGTTTTAACCTGATTGGCCAAAAATAAAATGAAATGCACTGCTTAGAGAAAGACAGAGAGACTCAATCATGGAAAATACCCCAAAAATAAGATAAAATGCACTGCTTAGAGAATGCTAGAGGGACTCACTCATGGAAAATACCCCAAAAATAAAACAAAATGCACTGCTTAGAGAAAGATAGAGAGACTCACTCATGGAAAATACCCCAAAAATAAGATAAAATGCACTTTTAGAGAATGCTGGAGAGACTCACTCATGGAAAATACCCCAAAAATAAAATAAGATGCACTGCTAGAGAATGCTGGGAAAACTCACAGAAAACACCAATGCCACTGTTACTGCTGAGACTGCTACTGGTGAGACACTGCTGCTTCTGCTTGGGACATGGGGACKTCMCTGKCATGGATTGTAACACCAAGGCCYTCCTGGGACTGATTCTAACAATGCAATAAAGGATTTTACTTTTACAACTACCCAGCTGCTGTGGTCTTCAAAGAGGATGTGCCCTAAACTTGGCARTAACCCTTGAGGAGGGAGCCAGAAGCTGTCCCCATGGGACAACAGCAGGGAATGCTGGGCATGGAAAAGTCCTGAAGAACTTCTGGCATGAAGGGTTTCACTTCTTCATGTGATTCCCACAGCAAACTGAAAGGGTAAGGTTTTAAACCTGGAAATTAAGACAGTTTTGGAGGTCAAAGCACACACTTGGAGGGTCAAATGAAGTTAATCCATTTTTTCTCCAAGGATATAACACACTGGAAAACATGTGGAGTGAGCAGCCTGGACTGGTGGGCACACACTGCTCTTACTGGTCTAACTGGGCTTAACACAAACAGCTTGAGCTGCAGAAATACTCACATTTGTATATTCATATAAATGTACATACAGCCATGCTGGCCACATGTAATGCAAACAGATAACAAACCCTTTTGGATCCAGGATGAAGGATTGGAAAAAAACAACAGCCTGCAGCAGAGGTTGCATTGAAATAAGCCCTGCTGGTCCCAGTGAGTTATAGGAGCTTGCAAGAGGCAGGAAAATGGGATTTCAGCGTGTTCTGTTCCCTCAGAGGTGACTGYACTCTTATCAGGAGATGCAGGATATGAGGCTCTGACACTGCTCTGATTCATGGCCTGGAATAAAGCAGACATTTGATGGCATCTGCATTGCTGACTCAGTTGGRTATCTCCAGTGCTGATCTTGTAGGAGCTGGGAAAAGGCATTGGGAGGGGAAAYRCTCCTGKTGCCTGCATGCCACGGCTYTGCTGTTTGCCTTAGGGCCTCCCTGGTAAAAATAGGTAAATAAAGAATAGAAATGTGTTCCTGCCTCCATCCCACATCCACCAAGGCAAGGCTTTCAGCTGGTTTTCTCCACCCAAACTTGGCAAAGCAACCTCAAGGAAAAAAAAAAAGGAATTTCAGCTGCTCTGCTTTCGGAATATGTTTGAAATTAAAAGAAAGTAAACCTTGCCCTGTCTTCTTCCTCCACTTCAGTCCCAGCCAGTCTCAAAAAAAAGGTGGAAGACAAACRTTTTCTTGTTGAGGCTCATTCTACCTCCAAGTGGTTGTTTCCAAAGTCTGGATGTATTTATTTTTTTAAAGGCTCAGCTCTGGCACATCTAATTCTCTTCCTCCTGGGGAATAAACAAGAAGAGCAGCAGCCCAGCAGGTAATGAAACAGATTCTTCTCCAACTCTACCAGCAGAAAGTTGAGACCAAGAAGGTGACAAAGAAGATAAATGAACACCTTAGAGGGTGCTCATCACACAYGGGAGTGGTGATTTCCAGCAATTTCTGCCTCCTCTGGTGCTCTGGTGAACATTCGCAGCCAGACCCAGCACGGGGTTGCTGCTCCTGTTCTCTTCTTGCCCTGCCTTCACCAGCAGAGCTGTGATGGTTGTGCCTCCTCAGCCTCTTCCTCTCACAGAGAGGGCCTGTGACACCTTCTGTGCTTAAAAGTGGGTGATTTAGCAAGAAAAAAATAATCTACAGCTGCATTTTATAGACTCATACAAACATGTAGTGGCTTGTGTCGGGAGGGAACCTAAAAGTTCATCTCATTCCAACCCCCTGCCATGGACAGAGACACTTTTCACTACACCAGGTTCCTCCAGGCCCCTCCAGCGTGGTCTTGTGTGGAGATTCATCCCCATGGCATGACCCAGGCTGTGTGGAGATTCACCTCCATGGCATGACCCAGGCTGGGTTATCCACGTTGGACAAGGATAATATGGGACAGGACTCTGTGCCTCCTGTTCCTCTTGATATTTTATCCATCAAGGGAGCAAACAGGACCTCAGGGGGGTCAGGCAGAAAGTCCTCTGCTGTCCTCTGGAACAAGAGCTTCCATTGCACCTCCTCCCAGCCTGGCCCACCGGAGCCCACACAACATCCACAGCAGCTCTGTGATCCAGGAGGAGACAACCCCCTCCCCAGGCTGCTGAGGCAGCCAGGAGCAGGCCAATCCCAGCTCCCACCCTCCTCCAAACCTGAGAGAGCCAGAGGATTTACAGCAAACCAGAACAGCCTCGATGCCCAGCACCAGGACTAAGCCTCCTTTCCAGGGAAGTTCGTGTCTCATCAAGCYTTGGCTGAGCTCTGGCCCAGGCTGGGGCTTGCCCAGCTTCCCAGGGCAGCCTGGCTGCTGACTAATTAGCCATGATTAATAATCACCTCCATCATGGCACTGCTGCTGGCACCCACTCACTTGGCACAAAGCCCCTTGGGTTCCCTTCCTCACTGTTCCACCACCCATGGTCCAGAACTGGTCCAGAGCCATCAGGGATGGACAATGAGGAGCCCCTCACTGAACCTCCAGGATTTTGGGAGCCACCTCCAACTACAACCACCCTGCATTCCCATCTGGAGATCCACTGGATTTTCCCCATCCCAGCTCATCTCTGCTGTTCCATCGATCACAAACAGGAATTCAGGGGAGGGAGGCTGTTCTAGGACAGCACACAGCCATTAAATAAAATATAAACACCTCATCCATACTTAACAGCAGGTTTGATCTACTCTGTTTTCCTTGCCTTTTTCAAGGTGATTTGCAATCTCTGTGCTTGCATTTTGGGAAGGGGAGGGCTGACTTACTGCGTAATCTCATTTTTTGATCTATTATTAAATGCCTGCTTTCTTTTTTCTGGGTTTKTTTTTTTTTTTATTTTGTACCCTTTCTCTTGGAAGCCAGAAGCCCCAGCAGGAATTACAGCCAGAAAGGACAGTGAACTGTGAAATAAAAGCTGCTAGGGAAAGAATTGCTTGGGCTTTTGTTTGAAATATTCAGAGTTTTCTGATTTCTGGTCAGCAAAAATCTCAGAYTGGCAAACCAAGGCCAGAGCCAGGACTCAGTGGAAGTCTGGGACAGGACCACAGCACATGAGGGGCACTGCAACTCAAGGCAGCCAGGAACATTGACTTTTTTCCCATTTTTTTACCACCTGAAGGTGGATCCGTTCCTAAGGCCACTCTGGAGATGCATCAGGGCTGATGAATGATTTCCACCCCACTTTCTGCCTCCTCCCAGCCCCTCTCCATCACTCCCCAGTGTCCTCTGCTCTGAGCCCTGGAGCTGACACAGGCTCCTACAAATCAGCCACTGGCAGCCCTAGAATTAATTAGTTTAACAATTTCCTGTTAATTTCCTATCATAATGATTATTAACTAATAGGAACAAAGCCATCATTTAACCACCAGGAATGGGACTCAGTGACAGCCACAGCCACCAAAGCTATTTTTTGGGAAAATAATCTTTTTTTAAAGTGCTTTTGTTTTTAAAGAGTGGCCCACGCAAGCAGCTGAGGGTTTTGCAGCTGAACTGGACAAGCTCAGACTCATCCTGAAGGAAAAAGCATCCCTGGGCCACATTCCATAGAAAACTCCCTGGTTTTTCCAAGGGAARACAGAAAGGGCAGGGAGCAGCTCCATCTCCTTCTGCAACTGGACACCCCAGCACCTCCTCCCTGGAAAATCCAGGGGATGTTGGGGAAGAAATCCAAAAAMTGGCACATCTGGAAAGAGCAGCCAGCAGCTGTGAACATCCAGCTGACAACCACCAGTGCCCACCACTCCTCAAACATCTGAAGGGCCACCAGCACCTCTAAAAGAACCAGAAAACTTCTGCTTGACCATTTCCAGGCAGCTGCTTGCAGGACCCATCAGAGAATATAATTTATATTATAGATAGAATAAAAACAAATGCTGACATGGGGCTGGGAACCCTTTCCTCATTCCCAAGGGGAGACAGAGAAATAAAAGAAATGAAGAAGCAGTTGTGAACCTTCAATTCCAACTCACCCAACAGCCACAAAATCCTTTTTTTTGGATCCCCAGAGACAAAATCCCAGCTGCCACAAAAACTGATGTCAGTGACATGGGAGTAGATGTTCCCTCACCTTCACATTTTTGCTGGATACGACTGATTCAAGTTTCTGGGCACAAAACCAGTTGGAAAGAGCCTGTTCCCAGAGTCTGCTAAAAACACCCAGAGCTGGATGCCACTGTGACATGAGGGATGTGTGTGCCACCTCCTTCCTCCACCTCCAGCCTGAATCCCATCCTGCCTCCCCTTCAACTCACTAGAAAGGAGCCAAATCAAAGCAACTGTCTGCATTTGGCTTTATCTGCTACAAAAATGTCAAACTCTTCAACAGGAATYGCAGCATTTCCATCCTCCCTCCCTGCAAAGCAGGGAGACTGGCACAAAGAAGCCAAAAATGTATCAGAAAAAAAAAAAAAAGAAAGCATCACCAGCCACAAATGGACTGCAGGTTAAAAACCCACCTGAGTTCCTCCACGTTGTGTCACCTCTGAATTTGCTTCCCATGCATCCATTCATACAGAAATGTGAGCATTTCACATTTTGGCATGCTGGCAATGTTGTGACTAATGGATGGGATCTGTGCAAGGTGTCAAAACCTTCCCTCCCTCCCCATGTAACAGCATTCCACACACACTCCAGACACTGGCACCTGCATTTATTCTGTTTCCTTGTAAGAGGATGATGGGCTGCATTTCATCTAATGAATGACAGTGATTTAATGTGYCACCAGTGCATTCTGTGCTGGCTGAGAAGCCACAGGTGCCCCCAGGCCACTGCTGGGATCAACAGGCTCACATCCCCCGCTATTTATTCATTTTGGAAGAACACATCAGTGCACAACACATCATCTGATTTTGKTTTTTKGGKTTTTTTTTTCCTGTTAATASCCCATTTTTCCCATCTCTGGGAATTTGATGGCACTGAGCTCCATCTCCTCGTCCTCCCTGYATTGCTGGGACTGCACAGGGGAGAAAGCTCCTGCCCGAGGTTTCTTTGGGACCATTTACAGTCTCACAACAGTGATTTGTGCCAGCACCTCCAGCCCTGAAACCCCCTCGGCTCCTGCTTTGCACGGCCACATTCCCATGATCACCGGGACACAGCTCCACCACCCAGACCTGCCATGGGGGGACAAGGCAGAGAAACACCTGAGCACCTTTTGTTTTTGGCAGGGATAAAAGCAGCCGTGCTTTCCCTCCTCTGCAGCATCCTCTCCCTACCGAGCCGGGTCAGCCACGCTCACAGTTTCCACGCCTGCAGCATCTCAGCCCGGAGCTGAAAGCCTGCAAAGCCCCGTCCTGCAGCACCCGGAGGAAAAGCCCGAGAAAGGCAGAGGAGCGATGTTTGCACGAAGGAGCAGAAGTTTCTTTGCTGGGCACGTCTGAAGGTGAAGGTTGGACGGGGCTGGAGGGAGCCCAGAGTGCCCAGAGCAGAGCGGAACACAAAGAGAACCCAGCCCAAGCATGATGAAATACAAGTTTATTTGCTTTAGCTCGGGTCCAACTTCCCTCCCTGGCTCCGGAAAAATGTCCTTAGTGCCGCTCTGGCTGGGAGGTTTGGTGCAAACCAACCCAAAACACGACTCGAGAGAGATGGCGAGTCCTGAGCACCCCGAGATCCACGGCACGGAGAGAAACGTGAGCGAGGGACCGCGATCGGAGCATCCTGACTTCTCCCAGTCCTTCTGCTCTCCTGGTTCACATCCCAGCCACGGAACCATGAGAGACACCGGCACCAGGGCAGCCCAAACCATTGCTCTGCTCTCGGGGATCGCTCCTCTCCTCCCTGCAAGGAGGCATTTCTCCTTGCTCCCTTCCAAAACCCCCCATTTCCCTCGCGTTCCCCACGCCCCAAATTGCCAAACTCGAACGCAACTTTCAGCGGGGGCAGAGCAGCCGCTGTTCCCATCGCAGCCGTCGCATTAAATCTGATTTATGTTGCACCATCCCGGAGCAGCGGGAGAGGAGCCGCTGCCACCCCACCCCGGGGACACCSGCACGACTTTCCCCCAACTTTGGGGACCTGGATAAAAAACCCAGTGCCCCCTCCAAGAAAGCAGCTGCCAGCTCAGCCCTCAGGGTTCATCCCACTGGAAGAAAACCCCAAACACTCCCAGCCCCCGGGGCATCTCCAGCCCGGGATAGGGAGGGAAAAGGAGGAGGTGGAGGAGGAGGATGGGTCCCCTCCAAGAGAAACCCATCCCGGGAGGGGCTGGTGCTGCTCCCCGGCTGAGTCCTGGCCGCCCCTCCTATGGGGCGGGGAGTGCTCATAAAGTAGCATCAAATAAAGAAATAAAACATTCAAATAAACGGAGGGGGAAAAAAATCAAAACATCAGCCAAACCAATCAACTAAAAATTAAAAAAAAAACTCAAACCAACAGAAAATAAATCCACACCACAGAAAGGAAATGAAAGAACCCGCCGCGTTTCGGAGCGCCCCGCGGAGCAGCGCTTACCTGGGGAAGGGGCCGCGCTGTCCCCGCGCTGTCCCCGCGCTGTCCCTGCGGCCGCAGCCCCGCAGCGCCCAGCCCGCCCAGCCCGCCGAGCCCCCGGCCCCACTCGCTGCATTCTGGGAAGCGGAGCCCAAAAACGGGGCCGCGGTGCCCTCTGCTGGCACCTCCCGCCCGCGGGGGTCCCCAAGGGCGGGGAGGGGACCCTGGGTGTGTATAAATGTGCATCGTTATATGGCTATGTGTGTTACGTGGTGGGTTTTATAGATATTCATATACTCATATATTTGTATATTCATATATTTATATATATTCGTATATCTTCATATATGTATTCATGTATGTATGTATATGTGTAATTTTATGGATATCTGGTATGCATATATTTTATGTGCGTATTTATATTTACCGTTATCATTATCAATGTATTTGTCTGTTTGTGCACGTGTAAAAACGTAAGAATCCCAAAATGTTTTGCTTTAGAAGGGGACCTTAAATATCACATTATTCTACCCTCCCTGCCATGGGCAGGGACAGCTTCCACTATCCCAGGTTGCTCCAARCCCCATCCAGCCTGGCCTTGGGCACTGCCAGGGATCCAGGGGCAGCCCCAGCTTCTCTGGGAATTCCATCTCAGCCCCTCCCCACACTCCCAGCCAGGAATTCCTTCCCAATATCCCATCCATCCCTGCCCTCTGGCAGTGAGAAGCCATTCCCTGTGTCCTGTCCCTCCATCCCTTGTCCCCAGTCCCTCTCCAGCTCTCCTGGAGCCCCTTTAGGCACTGGAAGAAGCTCTAAGATCTCTCCAGAGCCTTCTCTGTGCCCATTCCCAGGCAGAACCCAAAAAGTTATCTTAAGACACCTCAGGAAAATAAATGGGAAGCAGTGGTTTGGAGAGGAAGGGGCTGAAGTTGGGGCTCTTGGGGTGAAACTCGTGCCTGGAGGTGCCAGGTTCAGAGCATTCCCCTTGTGAGAACTTGTTGGACATARATGGAGAGTGGTCTGTAGTTATAGAAATGTATGGATTGATGGATTAGAAATGTATGGATTGATGGACTGGAAATGTATAGATTGATGGACTGGAAATTTATGGATTGATGGATTGGATGTTTTAGGAGGATGTGGGCCCAGGGTGAGTTGAGGACTCTGGATCACTGCCCCAGTCCTGACTCCTTCTGCCCTGCTTTTCCCCCCATCTCCTCTCCTCTGTGCCCAGGCTGCTTGGAAAAGTAATTAATGCATCTCAGGTGGGTAATTAATTCATCTCAGGTGGGTAATTAATGCAGCTCCGTGGCAGAATCACCGAAATATTAACGAGACTTTGTGGCCTGACCTCCGTGGGTCAGCACTGCAGGAGCTTTGTTCTGCTGAGCCCAGCACTGAGCTCCTGCTCAGAGGCCAAGCAATAACTCAGCAAAACCCTGGGCACAAGTGATCCCATGGGATGATGATCCCACACCCAGCCACGGTGGCATCACCCCAAAAACGGGATTAAAGCCCAAATACTGCTCTGAAAGTGAGACCTCACAAGCCTTGATCCACATTCCCAGTTTGCATCAAGATCCACTGAGGTAATTCCTTGTTTTTTATTGACAGGAGAAGCAACTGCAGGTCATGGACAAGAGGCACCAGTGATGAGAGAACTGCTGAAGGGCTCTGAGGAAAAGCAGCGGCACAGCAATCAGGTGTGTGCACACCTGCAGCTCCAACACAGGAATCACCTGGCTTTCTGATGCCACCTTGTGTCTGCTGCAGACGTGAAGTGACATTTCACACCCTGCCAGSAGCTTGTTCTGACTCAAAAAGCTKCTTTTYCCCACCAAAYTCCCCATTCTGCAGCCTCWGTTCCCACGATGTCTCCCTGTTTGTTCCCAGGAGCAGGGATGTGGCTCTSTGGAGATCAGGATCCCTGTCCCAATCAACATTTGGCCAAATTCTGGGGAGGGCTGTGAGTATTTCTGAAATCCCGTGTTTTCCTGGTGTGTTTGTCAAGCCCAGAGCAGCACTGACTGTTCTGAACAGTTTAAATAAAACAAAACACTATGAATGTCCCCGGGGAGTGACCGAGGGTGGGGAGAGGGGCTCCTTCAGGAGGAATTCTGCCTCTAACTGGTTTTCCTGGCACCATTTCCAGGTGGCAGCTTGGACACAGATAATCTGAACAATAAAGGACTCGTGGTGGAGCACAGCGACAAAATTTGTGGAGATTACAAAGGCTGGGAACATTTCCATGGAGCATCCAGGTCTGGTCAGAGGGACAGGGAAGAGCAAAAGCCAGCAAGGAGCATCTCCTCTCCATCACCTGCAGCTTCTGGGGGATCTGGAGGGGGTGAGTTCCATCTTTTCCACTCGATTTTAATCAGCTCATCAGCACTGACAGCACCAGCTAAGAGGTTTATGTCTGCTGTTCCCTCAGGATTAGCCTWTGGAATCCAGGGAGGGAAGTGGCTGCATCTCCAGCTCTCTGGGGGTGTCACACCAGAGATTCCCTGCAAAACTGTGTCCCTGAATGCCCTGCTGCTCCTCCATTATTTATGTGTATAACCCAGGGATTTCCTTTCCTTTCCTTTCCTTTCCTTTCCTTTCCTTTCCTTTCCTTTCCTTTCCTTTCCTTTCCTTTCCTTTCCTTTCCTTTCCTTTCCTTTCC
>CADDXX010000755.1:267469-284311 GCA_902810485.1 Alauda arvensis
CATCTCCCCCCCAAGGGCTGCATGAACCCCTCTGGGCCCGGGCAGTGCAGCACAGAGGGGAGAGAACCGCTGAGAGCTCCCATTCCCCATCCCTGATGGGTTCAGCTGCACTGGGAATCCTCCTTGGCTGTCAGAGATCCCATCTTTGGCTGCTGGACCTCAGAGCTGGTCACTCACWGCTATTTCAATTCAGGGATGATGGAGCAGGGCAGCAGCTCCTGAATTTAATCCCTGCACTATTTATCTAATGAGACCTAAGCCAGCACCAGTAATTAGGGAGTTATTTTATCTCCAGCCATGCAAGACTCAGCACTCGGCTCCCAACCCAGAACAACCCCGTACCCGCCCAAACCCAGACAGCTCCTGCAGATAAATCACTCATCCTGTCCTCGGCTTGGATTTGGCAATAAAAAACCCCAAACATCCCTGGCACTGCTGCTCCCGAGCCTGTCTGCTCCCTGCCTGTGAAATGCTGGTCTGGTTTGAGTGGTCTGTCCTTGTAAAAGGGCAGAGCAACCCCAAGCCCAAAATCTGTGGAGTTTGTGTTTGCTGGAAGGGAGCCCAGCATCCAGGAGTGCAGATTTTGGGGGAGATCAAGTCTGSAAAGCCTTTCTTCCAATGCAGAGAGCTGCTGGCCAGAGTAAAACCTGGTATTTAATTATTTAACCTTTAYATCTCAACTGTTCCTGCACTGGGGTTTTTTAAGGGGTGTAGGATTGTGCCCACAGGAGAAGAATTGCAAACCCGTTACCAGAGGTTTTCATTGTTTTATTAAAAACTTCCAAAGGCCTAAAATGAAAATGTACACCAACTACAAGGGAACCAGTTTGTACACTCACAGTTAAAGTGCTAAAAAATCAAAACGTTACCAAACCGACACTGGACTATGTAAACAAACCTAGCGAGAGCCGAGTGCAAGTGGGCTCAGCCTCGGGCAGGGGCTGCCCCAACATTCCAGAGGCAGAGATCCCAGGGCAGCTCCTTCCCCTGTGCCGAGGAGCTGGGCGATGTCACAACACGGCCACCAGGGAGGGGCTGGGAGAGGCACCGAGTCCCCGAGCACGGAGCCCACAGGCAAAATCCGGGAGAACGCTCGGGGGAAAACCCATCCTGATTCAGAAAAGCACAAGGGAAAGGGGTAAAGCTTCACATTCAATGGACATTCAGCTGCTCGGGGATGCCTCCTGTGTAGGGATGCTCTGTGCTCTGGTTTCAGCACACAGCCGAGCTCCCTGCTGCTTTTTGGGATCCTCAGTGCCCTGGTTTCACCACACAGCCGAGCTCCCTGCTGCTTTTTGGGATCCTCAGTGCCCTGGTTTCATCACACAGCCGAGCTCCCTGCTGCTTTTGGGGATCCTCAGTGCCCTGGTTTCAGCACACAGCCGAGCTCCCTGCTGCTTTTGGGGATCCTCAGTGCCCTGGTTTCAGCACACAGATGGAGCTGCCTGTGCGTTTTGGGATCCTCAGGGCCCTGGTTTCAGCACACAGCCGAGCTCCCTGCTGCTTTTTGGGATCCTCAGTGCCCTGGTTTCAGCACACAGATGGAGCTGCCTGTGCTTTTTTTGGGATGCTCAGTGTCCTGGAGCTGAGAATTGGCTCCCCTGGAGGGATGGGCACTGCTCTGAGGCTGGCCTGGCTCTTCTCCTTGTGCCCTTCCTGAGGGATTTTCCCTYCCCTCCTCGCTGGAACCACTCCTGGATTTCAGTCGGAGCCTCCCGTGCTCAGCACTGACCCCACCCCAGAGCTGGTGGCTCAAAGCTTCCAGCACAAATCCGGGTGKGAGCTGGAGGAAAAGGGAGCACACAAACACACGGACACCTCAGTGTGGCTCTTTGCTGCTGTTGGGCTGTTCATGCTCTAAAGAGGGAGGAGCAGCCTCTCCCATGCACTGTGGCTCCAATCCGGGATATTCACGGAGCTGTGAGGGGATTCAGGAGGAGGGAACACCACAAACTCAGGGGATCTGTTGTCAGCACAGCCAGGTTGGTAAAACAAGGAGCTGGAGATCCCTGGAACGCTGGGAATGAGGAGCTGTGCGTTTTGCAGGAAGCCTTGATGGAGCAATTCCATCCAGCAGAGCTTTGGGGAAGTGCCTGGAGAGGGGTGAGGTTTGGGAGGAGCTGGAGAAGCCAGGCACGGTCCAGCTGCCCTGGGAGAGAGGATCCAGCTCTTGGKGGCTGCTGGGGARGGACAAAGCACCACAGGGACTCCAYGAGGRGCTGCTCAGGGACATCCAGGGAGCCCAGAGCACTCCAGTGACTGAGAAACGCCCTCCCAGCCAGGGATTTCAGCTCAGGGGGGGATTTAAAGCTTGGTACCAACCCCACAAACCAGAACCCGGGCTGGAGCTCTCACCAGGCAGGAAAGCACCCCAAAAACACTCCTGAGGTGCTGGTGGGGCCACATTCACACTGGGATGCACCTCAGAGGCCCTGCACAGGATGGTTTGGGAGCTGAAGACCTTGCTCTGCCAAGAGGTGCTGGCTCAGGTGTTGAAGGTAGAAGGGAGGGGGCAGAGAAGGAAAAAAACCCCAGCCAGAACTCCAGTTTGAGGTTTAATCACCTCCCTGGGGTGACAGGAGCCTGTTCCTTTAGGATCCATGAGCAAGGAATGGCTTGGATGTTYCCATCTGGAAGCAGAATTGGGACTGAGCTTCACAAATGAACAACATTTCCAGCAGGATCTTTCTCTAAGCTCCATCCTCTCCCTGTCTCCAAACAAAGCATTGCTACAATTTATTAAAAAGAAAAAAAAGAATACTGGAAATGGAGCCAAGAGGATCAAGGTAAACCCTTGAGCTTATTTAGGTGGGTTCCAGTGTTTAGGAAATTCAGCTTCCCTGCTCCTTCTGCAGATCCAGATTTGCACCCTCTGAGGCAGCACGTGAGTCAGGAGGAGCTGGACTTGAACACAGCCAAAGTTTCACCCTTGGAGCTTCCAGGGAGCTGCAGCTTCTCCAGTTTCAGYCACCCCACAGGGTTTTTGCACAGCTTTGGGTCTGGACACTTCTCCCTGTCCCTGGGATGGCCCCAGGGCTGTTTGCTGAGCAAACAGGGGAAGCAGAGCCTGCTCTGCCCTGGCTGCTGCACCTCCCTCCCTGGCTGACAACAAAGAGCTTTGTTCTTCCACCCTGGGCTCCCTTTGTGTTCTCTGAACCCCGTGGAAGCAAGAAAGACCATCTGGGATAAATCTGTCTGGGAGCTGTGGTGGCTCCTGTGACTCCCCAGCACAGCTTGGGAGCTTTGCTGGGGTGTCCTCAGCTCAATTAAAACSAGTTAATTGTGGGGCAGCTCCCTGAGCTCCTGCCCTGCCCTCGAGSCTGGGGCACAGAGGCTTCTCCAGCAGSKCAGGGAGGGAATTTTGGAAGGGAATTCTGGAAGGGCAATGCCMAGAGCAGGATCCATGTGCCAGCAGTGCTCTGCAGTGCTTACTGAGGTAGGTTTGCATGCCAGCAGTGCTTCCTCGTGCTCCATCTCCACACAAGGTGCTCCAGCACCTTCCTGGACTTCTGCCTCCTGCACATCCCAAGGGATCCTTTGCACACAAAACCAGCCCAAACTGAGAGCTCTACCCTGAGTGAGAGCAGGGGATGAAAACAATCACAGCAGAGGTGGATCTGTAACCAAAATCCCTGAACTCTGGATCCTGCTCCTCCTCAAGGAGCTGCCACAGCCTCCTTTTTCCCATCTGCCTCCATTCCTCCCTCTGAATTCTTGCTCAGCGCAGAGAATCCTCCCCAAACCAGCCATGACAACACGAGGAAGGTGAATGAACATCTTCAACATCCTTGMATGAGCTCCTCTGGTCCTTCTGGCCTCAGCCTTCTTCACCCAGGTGCTGGGGTTTGTAAACAGGCTCAGCTCTGGCTCTCACAACGGGCTGTACATTCCTGCTTGGGTGACAAATTCAGCTTTTCCATGGTAATTTTTTCTTTTAAATAGATCAGGAACAGGCAATCTSAGCTTTTGTACATGACTCTAAAAAATAAATGGCTGGATATGACCTAGGTAACTGCTTTTAAAACCCATCTCTTCCTACAGAGATTGYAAACGAGTAGAAAATTTAAATAGTCTTTTGTAAAAAAGCAAGGACAATACAAGTTATAAAAAAAATCACTGCTCTTCCCTGCCTCTCTCTTCTCCCTGCCCTGGAGATCCTCAGAGGAGTTTCYTTCTCCAAAACACTCATTCCTGTGGTGTTTCCAAACCTCAGAGTCCCTCAGGCAGCGCTGGGCTGGGAGGAGGTGCAGGAGGGATTCCAACCATCCAGACTTGCCTCAAATCCCATCAGAACAACTCCCAGCACAGAGGGATTCCTTCAACCATCGAAATTCCCCTCAAATCCCATCAGAACAACTCCCAGCATGGAGGGATTCCTTCAACCATCGAAATTCCCCTCAAATCCCATCAGAACAACTCCCAGCACAGAGGGATTCCTTCAACCATCCAGAATTCCCTCAGATCTCATCAGAACAACTCCCAGCACCGAGGGATTCCTTCAAATCCCATCAGAACCACCCCGACCCCGAGATTTGGAGGCTGGCACACAGAGCCAGAGGGAGGCAGAGACAAGGAAGGGGACGATTGTTTCCCCACAGAGAATAAGAAATCCAGCAGTCGTGTCTGACGAGGAGCAGCCCTCAAATAAATAATTCCCTCCAGAGAGGCTCAGAGCAGACAAGCGGCTTTGTGATCCAAACCCCACGTGGAGAAGCAGAACCACGCTTCACTGCAGCACCTTTGAGGAGAGGCTGAGGACAATGCCGAGGTGTCAGCGGTGCCAGGGAGGCAGGGAGCCCTCAGGCGCTGGTGCCATCCTCCTCGATGACGCGGTTCATGCTGGTGCCGTGCGTGATGTGCGCGGCGCTGAGGTCGCGGGCGCTGCCATGTCGCGACTGCTCGTTGAGGCGGTGCGAGCTGCTGTGCCKCGAGTGGTCCGTCAGGCGGGACATGCTGCCGTGAGGTAGTCGCTCCTCCACGCCCCGGTAGCTGCAGGGAGTGTACCTGCAGGAGGGAGGGAGATACAAGGGGATTAGCATCCGATTCCCCCCGCTCAGCTCGGTCACAGCCCCGGGTAAGGCGGTTCAGCTCCTCGCACAATGCATTTCGCTCTGTTTGTACTCCAGAGATGGCTGGTATTGCTAATTAGGGGAGGGAAATGGGATTAATTACCCTGGAAACCTTAGCTCCACCTCAGAGCGGGGAGTTTGTGCTCCCCTGTTTAGTCGGGCAGAGGCAGGAGCGTGACAGACACGGACAAAAGCAGCCAGGGAAGCGCTGAGCTGACTCTGGGGCAGCTCTGTGTCCCCACACATCGCTCCTGTGCAGAAAAAGCAGCCCTGCTGTGTCATTTATTCATCCAGAACCATCACAGGCTCTGAAAATACCATGGCTTTTTCTCTCTTTCCACTCCACACACTGACAGGGAGAGGAGATGCACACAACACCCACTTAGAGCAGAATTATGTGTGGCTGCAAAGGGCCCGTCCAATCTTCTCCATGAGATTTGTCCAGAGAGGCTGGGAATTCCCACAACTGGAATTGTTTGAGGGCTTGGAGCAGCCTGGGATACTGGGAGTTGTCCCAGGGAGAGGAATGGGATGATTGAAGGTCCCTTCCTGTGGGTCTGAGAGATTTTAGCCTGCTAACAAAAAATTCTCTGGAGAGCTTCTTCTCTAAACAATCTGGGCAAAACAACTTTGTTTCTCAAAACAATTTCACCATGTGGTGTTTTGCTGTTACTCTGGTTTAAATAATGGGATTAGAGAGGTGTGGTTCCTATTCTTCAATCCTGTTAAATCTGTATGGGAACACTTTACAAAAACAGAGTGAAATTAGAGAATAAGGAACTTTTGCCTCCTGAAATTGGAGCTTTTCCTCTTTTATTCCTGTAGTAGTGCAACTTGAAACCAAGCAGGTATTTGGAAAAAGGATTTCAGTTTTACCATAAGGCTAAAAAGGAAAAACCCTAGAAACTTCTTTGCTCTCCTGGCAGCCATTTGCTTAATGCCAGGACAGAAACACGGATAGGTCTGTTCAGCTGTCCCTCAGAAATAGAACCATTCTCGATTGGGCACTCTGCCAAAAATCCCACAAAATTCAAGACAGAAACATGGATAGGTCTGTTCAGCTGTCCCTCAGAAATACAACCTTTCTCTATTGGGCAGTTTGCCAAAAATCCACAAAAATCATCAAAACAAACACGGATAGGTCTGTTCAGCTGTCCCTCAGAAATATAACCATTCTCTGTTGGGCATTTTGCCAAAAATCCCACAAAATTTAAGACAGAAACATGGATAGGTCTGTTCACCTGTCCCTCAGAAATAGAACCATTCTCTATAGGACAGTTTGCCAAAAATCCCACAAAATTCATCAAGACAAACATGGATAGGTCTATTTACCTGTCTTTCAGAAACAGAACCATTTTCTATTGGGCAGTTTGCCAAAAATCCCACAAAATTCAAGACAGAAACACGGATAGGTCTGTTTACCTGTCTTTCAGAAATACAGCCATTCTCAATTGGGCAGTTTGCCAAAAATCCCCCAAAATTCATCAAGACAAACACGGATAGGTCTGTTCAGCTGTCCCTCAGAAATGCAGCCATTCTCTACTGGGCAGTTTGCCAAAAATCCCCCAAAATTCAAGACAGAAACATGGATAGGTCTGTTCAGCTGTCCCTCAAAACTATAACCATTCTCTATTGGGCACTCTGCCAAAAATCCCACAAAATTCATCAAGACAGAAACACGGATAGGTCTGTTCAGCTGTTCCTCAGAAATACAACCTTTCTCTATTGGGCAGTTTGCCAAAAATCCCCCAAAATTCATCAAAACAAACCCGGATAGGTCTGTTCAGCTGTCCCTCAGAAATATAACCATTCTCTATAGGGCAGTTTGCCAAAAATCCCCCAAAATTCATCAAAACAAACACGGATAGGTCTGTTCAGCTGTCCCTCAAAAATAGAACCATTCTCGATTGGGCACTTGGCCAAAAATTCCACAAAATTCAAGACAGAAATACGGACAGGTCTGTTCAGCTGTCCCTCAGAAATATAACTATTCTTTATAGGACAGTTTGCCAAAAATCCCCCATAATTCACCCTGTCCTTAAGGCACAGAACAGCTCCTTGGGCTGCCATAGCAGGGTACCATCCTTGCAAGCACCGCTGCTCTATTTTGTCCTTTGCTCCATTATGATTTTATCAGCTCACCAAACCTTTTGCTTCACAAAACACACCCAATGAACCATTCACAAACAATTTTAAAGCCATTTCCGTGAGCTGCAGGCCACCCTCAGGACCCACACCCCCCCGTGCCCCCCGCCCCAGCCGGGCCACGCCGGGAATGTCGCGCAGGGCTCGGTACCGTCCGTCCCGGGAGCGGTGCAGGCTGCCGTGGTAGCTGCTGACTTTGCTGTGCACGCTGCCGGCTTTGCTCCTCTGCTCGTCCATCACGGCCAGCTGAGTGCTGGAGGCGTGCGTGGACGTGCCCTGCGTGGATGTACCCCGGGATTTGCGGATGATGGGCGTGTTGGGGTCCCGCAGCAGCGACTGCGCGAAGTCGGGCTCCTGCAGCACCTGGCGGCTCTCGTTGACGGCTCTGAGCGGGGTTTTGGGGAGGTAATTAGCGTTAATTAGCGCGGTGAAAGGGCCATGGCTGGTTTGCAAACACAACAAGGCGATATTTGCATCACAATGCCCCTCTCTGCCCTCCCGAGCTGGGTGTTTTAGCCCAGTTGGGTCCTTGAAGGATGGATTGAAAGGCTTCTGCCCTTCTGTTTTAAAACATCTTACAGGACAGTATCGATTAGGAAAGGACCTGTCACCAAATCCACCTTAATCTAAATTCATTCCAACCCTCCACTAAATTCTTGCTGTCATTTTACCAAACCGCTCTTCAGCACCAATGCATAAGGAAGATTAAAAGCGGGGACAAAAGCTGCTTTTAATCTATTTTTTAAGAAGAACCCGAGTTTAATTTCAATGTAAAGCTCTGGTTCAGCTGGCTAGATGCACATTTATACATAAAAAGTTTCCATCCCACCCCTCAGTAAGAGGCAGAGTAGCTGCAGAGTTTATTTGGCACTTAATTCTCGTTAAAAACGTTTTGGAGACAGACAAATGTAGATTTGATTCTGGTAATGAAGAATAATCAGGGAGAAATAAGGAATTTTTGGAGCTGTTGCCTGTCTTGTCCTTCCTTGTTTTGAGTAGTGACTTTTCCATCCCTTTCTCCATGAAAAACCAGCCCAAACCCTCCCAGGACAGCCAGGGAAGGGTTTCTCAGTCAAACACCCCCGCTCACTCTTTTTTCCTGCGCCCGTGGAAGAAGGAAGCCCACTCGAAGCAGGTTTTCTTGCTTCCAACCCAGAACACCGAGGGGATCCCCACCACCAAGGCCATCAGGTACTTCATGAGGAACAAAATCAGGTCTGGGCGGCTCATCTGAGTGACCTGGAGAGGGGGAAAAGAGAAGGAAAAGGAGGATTTAAACCCCCATGGTGAAACCATCCCTCCCTGCCTGGAACCAAAGCAAACACGGGCAGSATTCCTTTGTCCCCCGGCTCCTCGGAGCATGACCGAGGGAGCTGCACTGCCCGGGGCTGCCTCTCACAAAAGGCTCAACTGCTGCGAGGTCCTGGCCTTTATTTGTGTTCCTGGGCTTTTGTCCTTGCCCTGAATAGCTGTGAAATGTTTTCTGGTCYGCAAATCAGAGAGAGTCGTTCCTTTGAGGGGATTAACCCACATAGGGCCAGGTGCTGCTGCTGCTGCTCTTGGGAAAAACACCCGGGGGAGCTTCGGGGATGGGTCAGAACCCTCATTCCTTGCAGGGTTTTCCCTGTCTGCCTCCCTCGGGATGGAATTCAGGTGCAAGTGCCTGCTTCTTATCTTATCTTCTCTTCAGGAAGATCAGCTGAACTTGGAAACGCTCACAAGATTTTTCCATGCACAAAGGGTTTGTTTGGAAAAGAAAACGAGGATTTTATTTATTTTTTTCCCTCCCCAGGAAGATCCATAGCTGCAAAACAAACACCCCAATTCTGGAACTGATAGCCCGGCTCAAAAAGTGAACCTGCAAGGAGAAGAGAAATTCCAGAGCCAGGCTGGGAGAGGCCACCAGGCTGTGGGGAGAAGGAACAAACTCGTGGTGGTGTGAAATCCTCGGGGAGCATCTCTGTGATGTGGAATTCCAACAATTCCAGCAGCTGGGAGAGCWGGAGAAGGATCCAGGGAGAGCTCAGAGCCTCAAGGGGCTCCAGGAGAGCTGCAGAGGGACTGGGGACAAGGCATGGAGGGACAGCACACAGGGAATGGGTTCCCACTGCCAGAGGATGGGATTTTGGGAAGGAATTCCTGGCTGTGAGGATGAGGAGGCCCTGGAATGGAATTCCCAGAGAAGCTGGGGCTGCCCCTGGATCCTTGGGAATGTCCAAGGCTGGGTTGGACAGGGCTTGGAGCATCCTGTGATTCCATGATCTCAAACACGCACTGGCCACGAAATTAATTTGCCTTGAACAAGAGATCCCAGCCCAGGGAGATTTCCAAACCCCTGGAATTCACAGGGAGGCTGCTCAAAGGTGTGAGGGAAAAAGGATGGGACTCAAAGGTGTGAGGAAAAAAAGGATGGGACTCCAAGGTGTGAGGAAAAAAGGGTGGGACTCCAAGGTGTGAGGAAAAAAAAGGATGGGACTCAAAGGTGTGAGGAAAAAAAAGGATGGGACTCCAAGGTGTGAGGGAAAAAGGATGCTGAATGCTGAAATGTGGGGAAAAAAACACTTTGAAGTGTTTAAGCAACAGGAAAGAAATATTTCCTAAGAAATAGGGAAGAAATGCACTAGGCATGAAGGAATTCCATGAGAGCAGGGGTTTGGAATGGCTTCAAATACAAAAAATTGAGGGGACAGGCACGTTCTGAGTGTCACCAGTCTGTGACAGAGCTCCCCTCTGASCCTCTGAGATCTGTGTTAATGCACAAACACAGGTACAACCTCCCAGAACAACATCCAGAAGCAGTTTTCCCCCCAAAAATTGAAAATTCAAAGTCAAATCACGCCCTGTGTCGGGATTTGCCAGGAATCCCTCCCACCCTGGGATATTCCAATTATTCCAATTCCAGCACAGCTCCCACTGGTTTAATCCAGCAGGCCCTGGTTGGATATTTGGTGTTGTTGCACATTTTTAGTGCTGTCAGCACTGGGGATGGAAAATAAAAGAGCAGGAATGAGCAGGGTGAGGGAGATGCTCTCAAAAATCCACCTCATTATTCCATCACCAGCTCAYTGGAGTGGAATAAGAGGTGGAATTAATTATTTCCTAATGAAGGTGACATTCAGGTGCATTGTAATGTTTAATTATTGATATTTRCATTTAATATCTCTGCACAGGGCCAGGTCTCCCCTGGCCTGAAGGGGATTTTTAAATTCTGAATTTTTCAGGCAGAACAAAGCAGCAGCTTYAGTG
Source organism: Alauda arvensis (assembly GCA_902810485.1). Taxonomy (NCBI): domain Eukaryota; kingdom Metazoa; phylum Chordata; class Aves; order Passeriformes; family Alaudidae; genus Alauda; species Alauda arvensis. The sequence goes on from CADDXX010000755.1 coordinate 277,930, forward strand.
CTAAAGCTCCCAGCAGCTCCCTGGATTAATTCCACCAAGATATCCCAGTAAATCACTCAGCAGCCCAAACTCCTGGCTCAACATGGGAGTGCTGAGTGCTGCAAATAAATTTAAATGGAAAAAAAAAAATGAAAATATCCAGCAAATCCTTCAGGTGAAAGGAGGCACGTCCTGCTCTTTGGTGAGGGAGTTATTAACCATCATTCCACACTTCCCTCCCAAATYCAAGCCTCAAAGCAGCCAATTCAGGCATTAAACTCACATTAAAACCGAGTGGCTGCACCTGTTTGGAACAATGTTCATCTGCAGGCACGAGGTGTTTATAATAATTAACAGCATTTATAATAATTAACAGGAAAAAATGAAGCTTGGGATTGCTCTGCCAGGATTATCTGGGCTTAAAAACCAGGTGTCTGCACTGGGGCACCCCAAAAACTGGGACAGTTTTAAAACTCATCATCAAAACTTTGATTTTTTTTACTGCCCAGCTGTTTAGGAAGAGTCAAAAATGCAACTGGAAAGATGCAGGTTTGGATTCATTCCCCACACCTGGAATATTCCAACTCCACCTCAGCCAAAATGCCAAATATTTTTTTCCARAAGCCTCTGTGATCATGATCTGTGTCCTTATTAATAATAAATTCTCCCTGGTGGGGGGAAAAGGGCATCAGAACCACTTTGGAAAAGTGAAAATTGGACAGGATCATCCATGGGTTCAGTTTATCTTCTTGGAGAGAGGAGGGAATAATCAATAAATGAGGCTCTGGAGGTGTCTGAGTTTATGGAACAAAGTCACCAAAAATCACTTCCCATCTTTTTTTAAATTTTAAAAATTCAGGTTATAAGGAAACACCTTTTGGGCTTCAAAGCAGATTTCTCTGAGCAAATTTCTTTGAGAATCAGAAATTTCTTTCTTATTCTTTAAAATAAGAAATAAATAAATAAATAAAAAAAATTCTTTAAATATTTTTATATTTATAAAAATATAAATAGAGTCTACCTGACTCTATTTGTCACTCACTGAATGATTTGGGCTGGGAGAGCTCTTGAAGCTCATCTCATGCTGCCAACAGGAGGGAGARAAAATCACTGATGGGAGCTCTCTGTGCAGAATTTCCTCTTTTTTTTTAATAGAAATGTGACTTTTTCTTGTATAGAAACAGCAAGCCAAGCTCTGCTGGCAGTTTTGAGGTGGGAATTCCTTCACGAGAAATGGCTCCAACATAAAAAGCATCCTATAAAAAGGATCCTTCAGCTCCCTCCCAACCCAAACCATTCCATTCAGAAACTCAGGCTGCTCTTGCTTGTGCTGATAAATACAAAGYATTGAAGCTACAATTGAAGATTTCAGGGTATTTCAGAAGGTGTTGGTAAATTTTTAGGTTTTGCAGCATTTTATTGGTGCACTCCAGTAGATTTTTATTAGGGGAAATGCCACATCCTGTAGAAATGTGGGATTTCCTCATCTCCATATCAATGATTCACTCAGCAAAGGAGTTTTAGGCACTCTGCTTTCAGAGGAGGGGATTTGATCCTGAAATTCCCTCCAGAAACACCCAATAAAATTCCCAAMATGATCTAAAAATAGATCCTCAGCTATGAAATAACAATTATCACCTTTTTTTTGTCACAGCTGGGGATGTGGGGATGCCATAAAATCCCTCAGTGTCAGAGAGTGAATCCCACTGCTGATGCAGCCAGTGAGGGGAAAAAAACCCCTCCTAAATCCAAGTTTGGCATTTCCATTCCTGTCAGCAGCTGAAACAATAACTGGGAGCATCTGCTGAGGAATTGAATTCTGGAATTCCTCCTGTTTTTCACTTGGCCAGACCCTTGTTAAAGTCTCAATGTTCCCCTCATAATCCTGTACTAAAATATTTCAAAATTCCCCCTTCACAGTGGAGAGCTCAAATCCAGAGACAAATCTCCTCAGGGCCTTAAAAAATGGAGAAATGTGCTTGTTTTTAGATAAAAACCTGCTTGTTCTGAACATCAGAGCTGCTTTTCTGGGAGGGCAGAGAGTCAGGGACAGGGAGTGCAAAGCCCTGGGGTTGTGTCCTCAGAGATGAGAATTTCCCCAGAGGGAAGAGAATTCTGGTGCTGATTCTGTTTCCTTTCAGACCTGATCACATTCCTGGGGATTTCAGAGGGGTTGGTGTGCAGGAACGTGAGAACTTGGTGATTTTGTGGAGTTTCAGGATGGTTTGGGGTGAAAAGGACCTGAAAGCTCAGCCAGTTCCAATTCCCATTGCTTCCCATTATCCCAGGCTGCTCCAACCTGGTCTTGGACACTTCTAAGGATGGGGCAGCCCCAAATTCTGTGGGAATTCTCTCCCAGGGAAGGATTTCAGGCTCTCAGAGCCACCCAGCTGACAAGCAAATCAGGAAGGAGATGCAGGGTTTGGGGTGAAAAGGACCTCAAAGCTCACCCAGATCCAATTTCCATTACCTCCCATTATCCCAGGCTGCTCCAACCTGGCCTCAGACACTTCCAGGGATGGGGCAGCCAAAAATTCTGTTGGGAATTCCATCCCAGAAGGATTTCCCTGTGGATCCAGCTGACAAGGAAAGCAGAAAGGAGATGCAGGGTTTGGGATGAAAAGGACCTCAAAGCTCAGCCAGTTCCAACCCTGACACATCCCAGGCTGCTCCATCCTGGCCTCAGACACTTCCAGGGATGGGGCAGCCCCAAATTCTGTGGGAATTCCCTCGCAGGGAAGGATTCCAGGCTCTCAGAGCCATCCAGCTGACAAGCACAGCAGGAAGGAGATGCAGGGTTTGGGATGAAAAGGACCTGAAAGCTCAGCCAGTTCCAATTCCCATTCCTTCCCATTATCCCAGGCTGCTTCAACCTTTCATTGGACACTCCTAAGGATGGGACAGCCACAAATTCTGTAGGAATTCCATCCCAGAAGAATTTCCCTGTGGATCCAGGCTGTCAGAGCCATCCAGTTGACAAAGAAAGCAAAGAGATGCAGGGTTTGGGTTGAAAAATACCTGAAAGCTCATCCAGTTCCAATTCCCATACTTTCCATTATCCCAGGCTGCTCCAACATATCCTTGGATACATCTAGTGATGGGGCAGCCCCAAATCCTGTGGGAATTCCCTCCCAGAAGGATTCCAGGCTGTCAGAGCCATCCAGCTGACAAGCAAAGCAGGAAGGAGATGCAGGGTTTGGGTTGAAAAGGAACTGAAAGCTCATCCAGTTCCAATTCCCATTGCTTCCCATTATCCCAGGCTGCTCCAACCTGGCTTCAGACACTTCCAGGGATGGGGCAGCCACAAATTCTGTTGGGAATTCCATCCCAGAAGGATTTCCCTGTGGATCCAGCTGACAAGGAAAGCAGGAAGGAGATGCAGGATTTGGGTTGAAAAGGACCTGAAAGTTCAGCCAGTTCCAACCCCTCCATCCCAGGCTCCTCCAACCTTTCTTTGGACACTTCTAGTGATGGGGCAGCCACAAGTTCTGTGGGAATTCCCTCCCAGAAGGATTTCCCTGTGGATGCAGGCTCTCAGAGCCACCCAGCTGACAAGGAAAGTAGGAAGGAGATGCAGGGTTTGGGTTGAAAAGGACCTGAAAGCTCAGCCAGATCCAATTCCCATTGCTTCCCATTATCCCAGGCTTGTCCAGCCTGGCCTTGGGCACTTCCAGGGATGGGGCAGCCACAAATTCTGTGGGAATTCCCTCGCAGGGAAGGATTCCAGGCTCTCAGAGCCACCCAGCTGACAAGGAAAGCAGACAAGGAGATGCAGGGTTTGGGATGAAAAGGACTTGAAAGTTCATCCAGTTGTAACCCTGACACATCCCATTATCCCAGGCTGCTCCATCCTGGCCTCAGACACTTCCAGGGATGGGGCAGCCCCAAATTCTGTGGGAATTCCATCCCAGGGAAGGATTTCAGGCTCTCAGAGCCACCCAGCTGATAAGGAAAGCAGGGAGGAGATGCAGGGTTTGGGTTGGAAAGGACCTGAAAACTCATCCAGTTCCAACCCCTCCATCCCAGGCTGCTCCAACCTGGCCTCAGACACTTCTAGGGATGGGGCAGCCACAAATTCTGTGGGAATTCCCCCCCAGAAGGATTTCCCTGTGGATCCAGGCTCTCAGAGCCATCCAGCTGACAAAGAAAGCAGGAAGGAGATGCAGGGTTTGGGTTGAAAAGGACCTCAAAGCTCACCCAGTTCCAACCCTGACACATCCCATTATCCCAGGCTGCTCCATCCTGGCCTCAGACACTTCCAGGGATGGGGCAGCCCCAAATTCAGTGGGAATTCCCTCGCAGGGAAGGATTTCAGGCCCTCAGAGCCACCCAGCTGACAAGGAAAGCAGGAAGGAGATGCAGGGTTTGGGTTGAAAAGGATCTGAAATCTCAGCCAGTTCCAACCCTCCATCCCAGGCTGCTCCAACCTTTCCTTGGACACTTTCAGGGATGGGGCAGCCACAAATTCTGTGGGAATTCCCTCCCAGAAGGATTTCCCTGTGGATCCAGCTGACAAAGAAAGCAGGAAGGAGATGCAGGGTTTGGGTTGAAAAGGAACTGAAAGCTCAGCCAGTTCCAATTCCCATTCCTTCCCATTATCCCAGGCTGCTTCATCCTGGCCTCAGACACTTCCAGGGATGGGGCAGCCACAAATTCTGCAGGAATTCCCTCCCAGAGAAGGATTTCAGGCTCTCAGAGCCACCCAGCTGACAAGGAAAGCAGGAAGGAGATGCAGGGTTTGGGTTGAAAAGGACCTCAAAACTCAGCCAGTTCAAATTCCCATTGCTTCCCATTATCCCAGGTTGCTCCAAACTTTCCTTGGACACTTTTAAGGATGGGGCAGCCCCAAATTCAGTGGGAATTCCCTCCCAGGGAAGGATTTCAGGCTCTCAGAGCCACCCAGCTGACAAGGAAAGCAGGAAGGAGATGCCGGGTGTTTGGGCCGTGGGCCCCGCGCTCGGAGCTGCTCAGACACATCCCACGAGCACCGAGGCCTCACCCAGCAGGTTCTGTCAGATCCAAATCTCCCAGGATGAAATAAAGACATTTTTGTAGCCCAGTTTCCCCCTCCCATCAGCTGGGCTGCTGCAGAGCCTCCAACACAGAAGTTTTCCCCTCAGTAAATCCACGAACGCTCCGATGTGGAGGTGTCACTTCCCTCACGAAACGTGGTGGGCAGGGCTCACAAAAACAGGTTAAAAACATCAATTTCCTCATTTCTCCAGGGAAAACCAACACTTCTCTGTGGGCACACTGCTCATTTCAATGCTTTTATAACTAATTTATGAATATTTTCCCCTCCTGCCCCACAATGATCAATCACAGCTGCTGATTCCTGACGGGGGCCTCTTTCTGCTAAAAGGTGTGAAAACACAAATTAATGATAAAAAACCCAAAAACAACACCTGTCCCCTGCTCTGGGGAAATCAATTTGATATTTCCCTCAGGATTAAAAGCARTGAAATTCAAATTAACCCCTGGTTTTGTGGAAAATGGGAAAACGAGGGGAAAAGACCCAAGGGAAGCTGATTTAGAGGCCTGGATTTCCAAAGTGTTTCCATCTCTGCTCTGAGATTCAGGATTAAATTCACAATTTGTTTGTGATTCTGTATTTTTAAATTTTTTGCCTACAAATTGTGGTAGGATTTGTCACTGTAAAGTGAATTATTATGATTAAAATCCTGCTTGATTTGCTTTTATCAAACCACGGCACCGTTCTGGCTCCTCTGCGAGATTTGGGTCTGTAACTTCAAAACTTCTTTAGCTTCAAAGCTAAAAATAAATAAATGATGCACTTATTGTAATAAATAAATAAGGCACAAATAATAAATATTTATAAAATTGCCATCTTCATGGGGAACAGCTATTCTGGGGGAAAATTATCCACACCAAACCCAYCTAAAATCCCTTTTTTCCCCAAGGATTTGAATTGTGGAAGTGCCTAAAAAAATCATATTTTTGCAAAATAATTTGGTGTCAGGGTTATTCCATCAACTGAGGAAATTTTATAGCATAAAACTGCACTGATATATATTAAAATATAATAATAAGAGTTATTAATGACTTATTTCTATTTAAAACTCTCAGTTCCCTCTGAGAAACTGCTTCAGGAGGAGAAATTGGATTATTTTCATCAATTAATTTTCATTAATTCAAAATAATTATTTTGATTAAAGTGGGGTTGTTAAACCTATAAAAATTGTAAACCTATAAAAAAAAAAGTCAACCTATAAAATAATATTAAATAAGACAATTCCCAAAATTTTAAACACAAGGAGAGGCAAAAGTTGGCCAAAGATTTGGACACAGCTCATCAATTTTGATATTTCTTATCAATTTTTGGCATTTCTGATCAATTTTTGATACTTATCAGTTTTGTTTCATCCTGGTGAAAATGAGAAAT
>CADDXX010000756.1:0-23882 GCA_902810485.1 Alauda arvensis
AAACTGTAGGACTCCCATCCACAGATTCAATGCTCCTGTATAGCAATATGTTTTACAGAACAGCTACAGTATTGTGGTTTTGTGACTCCTCCCCCCCCAACTCTATAGACTGTCAATCATAGCACAAGTGAAGACATTAGGAGAAATGCTATATGCCTGATTTTTTTTTTACCATATTTATTCCAGTTATGCCTGATATAAACCATTCTGCCACCTAAATAATTTCCTTCCTCTCATTTAGTTTGCCTGTAATTTTATAGAAAGGATGGTATAATTGGTAATTGAGCTTTTAGGCTGAATCCTTAGATCTCTGATGTGATGAGATCCCCAAAGGTATTTGAAAGGAAACCATCACCTACTAGTGAGCTCCCATGATTATAGGGTATTATCTGCATACTTAAGAGCTTCAGCTGGTCACCCAACAGACCAGAATAAACTCCATTTGCATAACTGTATCCCTATTTTTAGACACGTACTATGGTGTGTGTGACTTTTGTTTCACCTTCCTCCATTGAAACAACACTCTTCTTAGGCCTTTGAGAATCCTACATAGTAATACCCATTAAAAAGAGCAAAGACCCAAATCTTTAATTTTCCCTTATTTTCATGGTTGTTAGCATTCTACAACTCATTTTAAGTTTGTAACAATATCTCAGGAGTGTTTGGTGATGTGGATAATGCATAGAGCCTTTAAATACCTAACTGTTGTAGTTAAATAGCTGAAGAACAGCAGTGCCCAAACACTTCTGTCACTGCTCTGCATTAGAAACAGATCTAATTAAAAAATGCTGAGCAAGACTTGAAGTCTAATGATGTAATGCTTTGGGGGAAAAGCTTACATCTGCAGATTTCACTGAGGTCTGTTTAAAGCAGTTGCATGGCAGCTTGGCAAGCCCCGGCTGAAAAGTGTGTTCTGCCATACACTCTCCCCTGGACTTGACATCGTTCTCCAGAAGAGATGCTTTCCTGCACCACACAACCTGTGGCACTAATACATTGAAATGAGACATGGATTTGCTTTGATAGATCTGAGGGCTCCACTTAGAGAGACAGAAACTGAGAATTGATCCAACATCATACCCAAAACCCAAGGAGGCAAGGGCAAGGCAGCCTACAGCCCTACCAGCTGCCCACACAGGCCCTCTCAAGTGTCACTGAGCTGTGATCCAGACAGAGTTATGGACTGCAAATTTCTGACTAACCCATATCAACTCACTCCAAGCACAGAAAGTCCAGAGCAGTGTAAAATTTGGACAGAAAATCAGATTTCATGCTAATGGCTGAAGTTTTAGCTTTTATGTTTTTCAGATTCTGTGCTGCCCCGGGTGTAGTCCTGAGCCCATTATTAAGTGCTAGTGAGTTCTCTTCACAGAGTAGGTAGACAAAACAAATCCTTTCCTTGCTGAAGACCAAGGACACCAAGTCAGACCCAAAAACATAAACAATGGACTGAAGGGAGAAACAAGAAGAAGAAACAAGAGACCTCACAGCCTGAAGCTGTAACTGGACAATTAAACCCCAATATGCAAATAGACCAAAACTTATGAAAGTGTAAGACCTCTTGACCAGGCATCCATTTGGTGACCACTCTTAGTCCACCTTCAGTGTAGCCCTGGTTAGGCTCTTGTCCTGCCCAAGGCATATCCTAGAGGCCTTCCAATAAATTTCTACTTTAWTCTCTAACTTTGTCCAGKCTCTGTTTCAGGTCAGCCTTCCCTAGGCATCAGGTTCTGGCGACCATGAAGGGACAGTGAGACATCTAAAAAACCCTCCTTTTTCTCTGGCTGTTGGTGACAAGCCAACATCATAAAAAACCTGGGATACTCTTGCTCGTCGAAATACCAATCTTCACGTATGCGAGAGGTTAAACTTGATATTAACTTCTTATCAAGACCTCCAGATTCAGGCCATATCTGGTCATTTTTTAGTTCATAAGTCAGCCCAATATTTTCTGAGCGTCTAATAAGTTTAGATTTAAGGAATCTCCCCCAGTCAGATTTGCCCAGTTTTGCAATACCAACCCCAGAGGACTATTTCTTGTGATATTATCATTACAATATTCACGAGCAAATATACACTCCGCATCTCAATAGTTATGAGTGAGAAAATAAATAGGGGGAGAGAGAGAGGAAACAAGCACAGACGGGATTCAAGCTCCCACCAGAGTAAATAAAACATTATTCATTGTTTTCTTTTACTTATTTCTCTCCCCAACTTCTAACTGCTAAACAGCACACCAAGACACACTGAGGCTGGAGCCTGGGCAGTAATAATTCAGCAGCCCAGCCCAAGCATACTCTCCTGTCCCATTCCTCAGCCATCCCTGGCTGCATCAGGTACAGCAAATGGTCTCTTTCTCATTGCAGCAGTTGGCTTCTGTTGTTTCTCCTGGGCATCCACAACTCTGTTTTATCCCTGGAACAGTTAGCACCCCAGCAAGCTGCTTTACTGTTTGTCCACAGAGACTGAATTTTTTCCCAAGAAATGAAAGGTGTCTGCTCTTTGGCAAGGGAAATTTCGGTCTAGCACAGCAGACATAGTGAGTAGAAAACAATCCTCACCTGGATTGTCCCTCCAGCATAAAAGGTAGTTTCACTTGGTAGGTTCTGTCTGTTCTGTCAGTTTGGTGTCCTCAAGTTGGAGGGGGAGGCGGGGGGAAGCAATGCCAAGCCTGTAAGCACTGTGGGCGGGACCAGTCCCTCCAGCTGCTCCTTCCCCTCATCTCTGGGCTCTTCACTGCTGTTTGCTCTCTGTGGGGAGTCAAGTCAAGCCGGACTGCATGCCTCTCTTTCCTTTGCCTGTTTTTCTTTTCTATATGCTCTCTACCCTTCCTGATGATTTCTTTTCCTCCTCCCCGCCCCCCAACAGTTATACACCCATTTACCGATCCGCCTTTTCCCTCTCTGCTACTCACTGCACTAGCTACTAAAACCACTTATGTTCTCAGTCTTCAAGATTATTCCCTGCCATTGGTTCTTGCAAATCACAACCTATGGAACAGACACCCATCTTCCCCTACAGCTCCTGAGTACTGCCCTAGTGCTCTCATCAGGAGCACCTTTCTTGCATCCATAATTACAGCAGAAACCCCTAACATCCCAAATAAGACATAAGGAAGCACAAGCACAGTTTGGGGCACAGGAGTCAGTGTTGCTGGTCTTTCTGATGGGAGTTGAGGATTGATTAAACCATCCTATTTCATGGGGTTTTGTCTCCTTCATCGTCCTACTTCTTCTGGAGTGCTGCAAGCCTGCCAGGAAGTTGGCTGACCTAGAGAGAGAAACAGATACATTTTTGGTGATGAGGAGGGAGCAAGAAATGGGAGGGTTTCTCACTGGTAAGAAATATCCTTTACAGAACAGCATCAAATTTGGCAGTTCTGAGAAATCTCTCTGGATCTTCTAACCCCATCATATGTCACAGTTAAATGATAAAGCATGTTGTTATCTCATTAAACACCAGTGACAAAATCCAGAAAGTAGGACACTGCTTTCTCCTGAGTGATGTCGCCACTCAGCTGAAGGCCGGGTGGGCTGCAGAAGGACTTTTGCCACTGATATTAAAAAATTATATGGTTTCACCCTCGATCTTAACTGTTATGAATAAAAACAATTGCAAAGTAAAGTAGGTCATCAATCAACACTACAGGGAAGAGCAGGGGTCTGTTAGGTGAATGAAAACCCATCTCACAAACAGCAAAACTCTCCATACTGAAGGAAAGACTTAATGGTTGAGGCTGAGTACATTTTCAGATAATTTCCAGAAATATAATATTTCAATAGGATTATGATGATCTTCTATAGGGCCACAACTGCCAAGCATTTAAGCAGCCACAACTAAAGAAGATATTTTAAACTGAAATCAAAAAAGAAAAAAATGCAAAAAAATAAGGATTAAATGAATGTTTTGCTTAGAACGTTGATTCTTTGATAGTTCACGTTAGCCAACTACATGCATGTGTGCACACATACTTTGTATTAATTAACACATTTTTGGCTTTTCCAGTTGCCCTTCTGCTGTGCCCTCATGTAAAAGAAGGGTGTCATGGCTCTGCTTTGGGTGGGCACTGAAGTGCTTTCAGACCACAAGTACTTCCACTGCAGCCAACTGAGACTATTAAATTCCCTGTGCTAGAGCTGCCTGTAAAGCCTTTACCAGAGGAGACCCTATTCTATTTGTCTCAACTAACCCCTAAAATTCAACTTTTTCCACATCATTCCCCTTCTTGCAAGAAATAGAATGTAATCACAACCAACATTACCGCTCCTACCCACTCCAGTCCAACTAACTTATTCCAGCCCATTTATGTTATGCTTATACCCTCCCCACCCCAATATATGCAGTTCATTTTAGGAACCTACGTACGGTCAATCTCTGTATTTATGTTTTTATTTATTGAGTTATGACAGTGGTATTTCTTCCATTTTTCAATATCACTATGTAATATTTCACAATATGTCTTCTTTACACCACTGTGGCATTTTATCATAACTATTTGGTCAAATTGCAGTTATTTCAGTAACAGAAAGCCTGCAATTTTCTGTAATTTCTGTACTATCCAAATAGGATYATACAACCTATGTTAATTGATCATTCCCATCCAATGTTTACTAATGTAGCTATATTGAACCTTGTGTAAATGAGGAAAACAAAAGATAGAGAGCTTAAATGGCTTGCCACAGGGTTTACCAAGAGTCAATAATGAAGCTAGACTTAAAAAGAAAAAAAAAATGCACTAGACTCTTTCTGGATTTGTAATTTCTCCTCCACGTGCTAGGCCAGTCCCAAACAAATGAGCACAGGATTATCACCAGAATGTATAGAATTACATGGCTGATACTATTTTAAAAATAATTCCAGATAATGGAAAATCTATAGATAAYGAAAAATTTTGCAAATGTGGCAAGTTCCCAAGAGAAGGCTGGGGCTGCTGGTGCACAGTGATTCATCAACAGGGTAAGCATACATCTCTGTCCTTGCTAACAAGAATAGAGCAGAATCCAGGCTGACATGTTTAACTACTCCTAATCTCTTTTTTAATAGGAATAAATCTATTATTCACAGAAATTTACATATTTGACATTGGGATGCATAGGTGGGCTTCTGCTCTATTCAATTACAGTGCATGTCATATAGGAAGGACCATAGCGTATCCAGCTCAACCAATACACTTATTTCTAGCCATGGGCATTTTTCCAGGTTTAACTTTTCTATCTAGAAAGTTTTGGCCAACAATTCCTTTCAATTCTTCTGGCTACATATGTTTGATTTACTGCAGAACTTAGGCAAATTTCTGTAGGCAAAATATGATAAAATATTTTGAAGAATAAGAAGAAAAACATTTTAGAATTTTTCCACACATTTTAATATGTATCTGTTTGTCTAGGTTTGAGACAAAGGTATTTCAAAATTTTTAGCACACCCCAAAAAAACACTGAATAGACTTGGTATCTCTCTCCACACCCAACTAAAACTCTGTCCTGTGGTTCATTAGACTGCTACTAACACCATAGCTCCAACTAATCTTTGGTTGTTCTAAAAGGCAAAGTAAAAATAAAAGTAAATTATACAAAATCCTTGCAAAAGTAGCATGATGCTTTTGAACTAGTCTGCATAAAACTCAGCCTACTACTGGCAATCTACACTGAAACTGGAGAATCAACTCAGAAATATCTCAAATCGTATGCTAAAAAAATAGGAGATACTGGTAAATCATGCCAGAATGCAAAATCAGATACAGCCTAAATTACGCAGCACAGTAAAATCTACTTCCATAAAGAATTATCACCAAAGAATCCCGAAGTCAAGTTCTTCACCTGCTGAAAGGGAGTTTTCTCCTGAATCTAAAATAATTACCATGATTTGCCATAGTTGTCCTTCTATTTTTTTTTCCTCTGAGTGCAAAGGAAGATGCCAAAAGAAAAAGAAAAAGAAGAAAAGAAAGAAAGAAAAAAAAAGAGAAAAAAAGGGAAGAAAAAACCCCACCGAAGACAGCGTCATCTGAAAAAAAAAAGCTGACTGTCAGCTGGTTTCTGGTGGTAAGCCTTAAATCTCATAAAGAGAAAAGGAATGGGAGATAGGCTAAAGGAAAGGAAGGTGGGAACAGCCCTCATTCCGCTCCGGCTGCTGATCCCCCCCAGCCCTGCCTGCAGAACCCCACCGCTGCGGCATCCGAGCACACGGCGCGCAGGGCGCTCGCTGGAGCTTGCTGAAATCCCTGGATGGCAGTGACCTCTAGGGGTGAGTTGTACATCTGCAGGATTCCCCCGATTCTCAAGTGTTTTTCTTCTACACAAAAAGATTCTTAAGAAGATATACAGTGAGGATTATCCAAAAATTCCTCCRTGAGTACCTCGACAGTGTATCCAGATATTTGAAACACTGATAAGTATTTCCAAATATGAACAGGACACAAAAGGTTGTTTTACATAAAATTACATTTTATGTAAATGTAAAAATACATTACATTTACATTAATGTAATGATCTGAGAACACAATCTCAGAGTGGAAGAAAATAGAAAAAAAAGTCAGTCCCTCTGCCTGTTGAATACAATGGCAAAATTCACAGGCTCGTAACTGAGTGAGAGATACAATGGACTTTCATTCATTTTTACTACACAAACAAAATGCAGATAATAGTCCTGCAAAAAGAATAATGCTCTAAAAACACACCAGCAATCCTTCACACCTAAAATCAGGTAATTTGTGAGTGTTGTTCTGTGATAACCCAGTCCTGACTAAAAACACTGAGAATCCAACTACCATATATTCAGGGACTCCTTTTTCTTGCYAGATCAGCTTAAAAAGTCTGTAAGGCAGATAAACATGTTGCCAGGTTATGTTTTAGTACCTTGTGTGAGGAATTGGAAGTTCAGTTCCCGTTTGTAAAAGTTGTGTAATTAATTTGTAGCATGCATTAAAAACGCCGGGGAACTGGAATAGGTAAAACTAATAATTGTACTACTGTTCAATTAAGCTATAGTTGAATTCTAAGAGAAACAACAGGGCTATAAACTGGAGGATGTAATTTTAAAATCCCACTTCCAGTCCTATGACAGCCGTTAAGGAAACCTTCCTGTCTGACCATCTAGGATCCACTCTGGCAGTCATTCTTCTACCACCCCAGAATTTCACCCCAGCTGCTGCCAAACTCTTTTTGCAGTGGATGGCTCCACGGAGTCAATGAATGCCTCCCCTAGACTCCCTAAACACACTACTCTCACAAAGTCAGACCAGTTTTCCTTACAGGCTTGGCCACAGGTTTCCCATAATAGAGTCACAGACATCTGATTTCTCTAAGTACTTTAATCATGGCAGAGTCACATGAAACTAGCTTGAGATCAAGCTGGGTTGCCACCAAGGAGGGGCCCTGAACCAAGCAATCTGTGGGCTTTTGTATCCGCAGTCCATGCACGCTGTGTGTCTGGGGCTTCCTGCCATTGGCTCTGGTTGTATCTTGGAGTGGCCAGTTACCTGGCTGGTGTCACAGGCCCCCATGCCCCCTTTTTTGTGCAAAGGCTCAGTGCCAGGTCACTGCTCTTGCTGGAAACTCCAGCCATTTCCCCATACACAAAGCACAACATGCAACTTACACTGCATTGCAGCAGCACAACAAGATACCCACACTAGGTGTATTCCTCAACACCATCACTTATGTCCAAGCTCGGACTTYATAGCTATTGACTGGTTTTTTCCTAGAGGTGGCCTTGCCTTTACTGGTATTTCAGAGGTATGYATTCATACAGAAAGGGGTTACACAGAGAAAGAATTTTATGGTCTTTTTACTGAACATTGAGGGTTTCCTCATGTCAGCGGAGGTGGAAAATGATTCCATGTCTGCATACCCTGGCTGAACCTGAGGAGTCTCACCACAGGGTTGCCCATGGTGTCCRAAGACACAGCTTGCAAAGATTTATGAAGTGTGGATGTTAGATGTTTGGATCCAGTGTTTGAGATGAGAGCAGGAGGTGACATGTAGCCGGCCTAAGGAGAAGACARAAAGTGTGGTGATTTGTCTAGATGGCTGCTGAGGAATGGTCTTCCACCTTCTTCCACTACAGYTGGTCCTTGTACATTCAAAGGTATTTAGAAAACTGAGCTGGTTATTTCTCCAATGTAATTTTTTTGCCATTAAAATTTCAAAACCCATGAACTTGTCTGCAAGGGRAAAAAAATTCACAAACAATAGAGCATCTAGTTGGGATTTAGTGGACACAAGACCACAGACAAGGGAAATACTGCCTGGTATAAAATGAAAAGTAAAATAAGTTTTTTAAAGGCAATAAGTTCTTTAAGCAAAGGACAATCAAAGCAAAACAGCTTTGCAAATCAATCATCCACCAGAACATACTGATATCTCAGTCTGCAGTCACTCAGGATGGGGGTAAAGTCTCCTGATGCCAGCATRGCTTGAGGCTTTCTGAGACATCTGATCATTTCACTATAAGGTGAAGATTGCAGATAGAACAGAACATACATGAAAATTAATTTGAAAGAAGGAGAAAATCATCTTGTGAGTGTTGTTGGGATGATTGCAGGYAAATGCAGTGCATTGACTAAGCAACAAGCAGGAGGTGGAAGGGAGTGTAACTGAGCTTGCTGCATACAACAAAACCAGCATTCAAAGCAACTGATGATATTTTCATAACCCTACTGGAAACAGTAGAAGACACAGATTCAAACAGAAGTTGAGTGACATAACATGAGAGGTCACTCTAGAATAGAAATACAGGGCCGTGGAATCTCCTGTTGACCTGCAGGGTGACAAACAATAAGGAAACAAACACAGCTAGAAGTGCAAGAAAGTCACACCAGATTGCAAATTGGGTTGGTTTCTTTCCCCCTGCATGTAGCTTTTTCAAAAATATGTAATATTTATACATCCATGCCCTAAACCATCTATTATATTTTTTCTCTTCCCCCACTGATACTCAAAAAGATGGAACCAGATTTGACCTAACAGAAATGTGCCAAGGTGGAATTAACTCCCACACGAGAAAAGGATGGCATCTTCATCAGTTATGTTCAATTATTGGGAAAAATAATATTGCCCATGATAAGTAGTGCAGCTTTAACGTACAGGAGTTATCAAATGGGGAAGGAAGTGATGGGAGGGARGGAGTGGGTTGTTTCACCAAATTACTAAAAAAAAATTAAGATCAATGGAAAATAACCAAATCTATCTATGGCATCTAACAACAAAGTTGCCTGATGTTCCCTGTCTTCAGTAGCTTTTAATCTGCCTTTGCAAAGGAAACCTCTTCTGCCATGGTTACTTTTCTTCTACTTAATTTCCATTTACACAAGGGAATGAGTGTTGGTCTGTTTTTTCAACTGTACAATGATGCTATCTTCACTAAATATTGGCTCTCAGCTCTTTTTTCAAATTTATGTCTCTTCCTGCAGCATATGACTTGCCTTCATTGAAAGCGAGTTTGCCATTTTGTTAATAAAATTTCCATTTTTAAAGAAAGAAACTGAAACCTCTTTTCTAATKACCTACACTCATATAAACTAATGATGTTCGTTTGGTAATGAATATGTCAAACTCCATTGGTAATTTGCACTTTACACTGGCTCTGTGTGGGTTTGCAATAACATTTGCCACATTAAAAACATGAGGTGAAATATTGGCCTCATTTGATTCAATTTTTTTTTTCCTCTTTCAGCCTCCACTAAATAGTATCATAAATGAATATCTGACTTTTTCCCCCAAGAAGTATAAGATGTATATACTATATGATGGTGCCATAAAATATTTATTTAGGTAAAGTCCCTGCTCCCACCAAAATCAGCAGTAATGAATTGTGATGATCTCAGAGGGACWGGATTTCTCCCTGAAACATACGGAAGGGCACTTCTGTAATTGGGGAGCACAAAGAAGTCAAACTTCAGTCCCAGAAGCAGCTTTGCTGCAGAGTTTTCTTTCATATAGATGAGCAAATATAGTGCATTGCATTTTCACTGCACTTTCCCATGTTTTGACTGCTTTTTGCTACACAAAATCACACAAATTGCACAAGTTACRCAAGTGACACTTGTTACAAAATGTCAGATTTGCTTCCCCTCCACTGTCTTTCCCCTAAAGTAAGGGACATCCATCAAGTCAATCATAACTAGGTAAAGCTGAGCAGTTTATGATAGATATGGGGTCAGGGAAGACTGTCTTGCCTCCATTATGTCAATCATTTATGGCTTCCAGCAACCATCTCAAGGAAAGGGTTGAACACTCCTTTTATTTTCTCAGTTTCCTGTTATTTTACTTGGGATTTTGTTGTCAGAGCAACTACAATAATATTTGAGAGAAAGAGAAGTCAAGAAACAAATATGGATAAAAAAGAAATATGTGAAGGAGGAGGAAATGTCTCTGTGGAAAAAAAAMCATGCAGCAAGGGAGTGCCTCAGATATGTTCTGCTTCAGTGAGCATTGGGGCAGTATTCATTCAGGCTTAAGAAGGATGTCTCAGTTGTCTCCAAGATGCAAACTGTATAATTACCTCAGAAAATTTTTATGCCTAGCACTTCTTTTAAAGATAAAAGCTAGAGAATAAAGTAGATACCTATTGAAAGGCCCTAGGATACACCTAGGGCTCAAGAGCCTGACCAGGTGGACCCCAAATAGTCACAAGATGGCCCCGGTCACTTTTGTAAGTTTTGGTCCATTTGCATGTTGGGGTTTAATTGTCCAATTACAACTTCAGGCTGTGAAGTCTCATCCCTCTTGTTTCTCCCTTCAGTCCATTGTTGTTTAAGCTTTTGGGCCTGAAAGTTGTCCTTGGTTTTCATCAGGAAAGGATTTGTTTTGTCTACCTACTACCTACTAGCACTTAATATGAGACTCAAAATCACACCCAAGACAGCACAGAATTTGAAAAATTCTTTTAGCTTTTAGCTTTCATGAAGCTAAAATTTAAGGCATCAGTGGGACCAAYTCAGATATCAAAGAATGATAAAATGACCCTTCAGATCATCTAGTTCCAACCTCCCCACTATGGCCAGGGACGYCTTTCATTAGACCAGGTTGCTCAAAGCCCCATCCAACCCAGCCTTGAACACTYCCAGTGATGGGCCATCCACAGCTTCTCTGAATATCCTGTTCCAGTGGCTCACCACCCTCTTATTCTTCCTAATATCTAGTCCKGGGGGGACTGTATGGTTCTGTATCCCCTATTGGCTGTTCTATGCCCAGACATGAGTCCTGTAGCTTTAAGTTCAAAGRTGGGGGGAAGGCAGTGGAATTCTTTTGGCACTTCTGTTCCAAACACAAATAACTTGCTTAGTTTTTTTTTCTCCATGGCTCTCAGCTCTCTTGTTCTCCAGAGAGAGATGGAGAGATTTTCTTTGCTTTTTAGCCAGTTTTTTAGTTAGCCGAAGCAAGAAGTTTTTCCTGGGACTGTGGCTTCTTCTCCTGGAACTGTTCAGCTTTTCTCCAGGCAGAAACATTGAAATCAGAACATTGGTGGCCCCCACCCCAGGCCACAACCTGTAGGCCAGCTCTGGATACTGGAGGGAGCTTACAGAAAGGATGACACCTACAGAAAGGACTCTGAATCTACCAGCTCTTCTCCACAGTGAGAGGTTTTATTACTCTTTCTTTTTCTTCCCCATGCTTGTGAGCAGCCTGCTTGTTAAATAAACGGGGGTTTTTCACTTTCCTCCAGAGATTGTTTTTCAAACCTGGTTTGGGGATGGATTGCTGAAACCTGCCTTCTCTTAGAGGACATGTTCATTTCAGGATGTTTCCTCCCAATTTGTCTCAAACCAAGACAAATAATTTGGTGCATTGGCCAAGAAAGTGAAAAGAAAGGGRAAAAAAACTGTACTCATTACATTTTGGTTTTTATCACTTTGTACTGGAGTTAGTAGCAGTTAGTAGTCACCGTGTGGTTTGAGGTAATATTGCCTTTCTGGTTCCTAGGCTGGTTTGTCTACCTGCAGATAGTGCCAATTTTGTCCCTGGCACATAACAGTCACGGAGTAGGGCGACGAATCTGGCTTGCTATTTTGATATGCTCAATGATAATGATTTCTAGAAGGTTAACAGAGGTACTGGGAGTTGYTCAAAATATGCATGGTCTGATGTTTCTCCGTCCTAATCTCTGTCCTAGTCTCAGTAGCCTGTTTTGGGGCCTTACAAAATAAATGTTTGTTATTTATTAGTAATTACACCCAGTTTGTTAGAGGAGAAACAGGAGATGATGTTTCCCAGCCTTTCATCTCCTTCCCCTTTAAATCTGATATGCCACATTTTGAGAATATTCAGTTTCTCCTGGATGTTAGAGAAAACAMCTTCTTGATATTTYATATGCTAGGCTYCCTCTATATGGTCTGCAGCTTGTCTAGAATCAGGGCTGAGATGTCCAGAGAGGTTGATGAGACACCAGACCCAGGCGTGGAAAATCCTGAGTGGTGTGGGGAATGGGAGGATATGGGCCAAACCTAAAGAAATTCTCTGACCCAATAGCTTGGAATTTCCCCTTGAACAARTTCAGAACCCAGCTGAGGTGGGGAAATACCTGAAAGAGAAGAGCAATGAAAACTCCAATGAGAAAAATCTCATTGCAAGAAGCTGGTTCCTGGCATATGCTTATTGTATGCTGCCACATCCTGTAGGGCAGCAGATAAAAGCAGAGGGGCAGGAAGATAAATCAGCAGATGTAGACACACAGTTTGTGGTGATTGAGAATGGGGCTGTGGCTTAGCCTCATCCTTAATGGGCTACARCTGTGTAGGACAGGTGAACAGTACTGAAGGCAATGAAACATGGAGTGCTGGGGTAGACCGATCACAAAAGGGTAGAGAGGGCACACAGGTGTAATGCATGTAAGATGAAAGGTATAAAAGCTTGTACTGGAAAGCAATAAAGTGCTGCTGCTTGAAGACTTGTTTGGTGTTAATTGTATCTTCTCCATCAAGCAGACACCCCAGTCATTCAGGCTGCAACCAAACCAGACAGGGAGCCTAAGCCATTGACAGTTGCTCCTATCATAAGAAGAAAACAAAGCAAATCGCCTGGTGGATGATGATGGTGATGAGGGGGAAAGACCCTCAAAGCCAGCAGAGGACTCAGAGCCAAAAATCATTATGGAGTCTCAGTCCATGAAGGACTTTTATGGCCTAAGAAAAGATTACATTTGACGSTCTGATGAATCTTTATTAAGTTGGTTTGTCCGTCTTTGGGATGCTGCAGGCAATACTACAATTCTGGACCGTCCTGAAGCAAGACATTTGGAATCCCTGTCTCACAATCTGGCTATTGACCAAGGGATGGTAGGGGGCCTGAACCTCTCAGTCTCTGGATACAGCTCTGAAGACGTGTGAGGGAAAGRTACCTGTGCCCAGACAGCATATGCAGCAAACCCTGTGGAAGACTATGGTCTTCCATAGAACAAGGGATTCAACACTTGAGAGAGCTGGCAGTGGTGGAGATTCTCAGCTGACCCAACAATTAGATTCCAGACTTGGTAAGATGTACACCAGTGATGTGGCTAAAACTCGTATGAGTTTTAGGGCCACAAGATTACACTTCTGCTTTAGGAATGATGAAGCGGAATGAAGAGGATGAGACWCTGCTTGCTATGGTGAAGAAGCTCYAAGCATATGCAGATGCCATGCATGGCCCAACACATGCAAGAATCTCAGCTGCAGAAACACATCTGCAGAAAATGGAAGATAGGATGGAGGAGAATCACCAGAAACTCAAGAAGAAGATGGAAGAAAACCTTCTCCAAATCTCATCAGTACAGACCAGARGTTCTGTTAGCAGATGCAGACGTCCCCAGATAGGGAGAGAGGGTACACTCCAGAGCTGAGCTGTGGTTCTTCCTGTGTGCTTGTGGGGAAAATATGAGATGATGGGATGGAAAACCCACCACTGCTCTGGTGCATGAATTGAAGGAGAGCAAGACTCAGAGAAGAAGTTCTACCAGAAAAGAAACAGTTCCAGTTGCCTGTAGCCAAACTGCCAGGTATGATGGTAGAGAAGGATGACATGTCTGATCCCTTTGAAGAAACCTCTAAAATATATGCCCAGGGAAGGAAGGATAACCAGAATCAAAGAGGCCCTACCTYCAGCCAGGTAGAGGCCAGAGAAAACCACATTTTTTGGACTTGGTAGATTTGTTGGCCTGGCACATCAGAACCACAAAAATATGAGGYCTTGGTCAACACTGATGCACAGTACATGCTAATCCCATCGAGACACGTGGGGGCAGAATCTGTTATTATTCCTGGCGTGACAGGAGGATTGCAGGATTTGAACCTGGTGGAAGCTGARGTGAGCCTGACTGGAAATGAGTAGAAGAAACACCCTATTGTGACTGGCMCAGAGGCCCCATGCATTTTGGGCATGGACCTTCTCCAAAGCAGATATTTCAAAGACCCAAAGGGACTCAAGTGGGTGTTTGGGATGGCTGCTACCATAGACAGAGGGCATCAAGCAATTGAACTCCTTGCCTGGACTGTCAGAGAACACATCTGCAGCAGAACTTCTGAAGAGGGAAGAGCAACGAGTACCAATGGCCACCTCAACAGTGCAYTGCCGACAGTACAGAACAACTCAGGATGCTGTGATTCCCATCCACAAGGTAATTCATAAGAGCCAAGGGGTGGTMGGCAAAACACACTCACCCTTCAACAGCCCCATTTRGCCTACGCACAAGTCTGACAGAGAATGGAGCTTGACTGTGGACTACTGTGTGTAGAATGCATTCAAGTTGGTTATTTGGACTTACTGTTATGAAGTCTGTCCTCCCCTGTCCCTTYCAAGACAATGGTTTGTCCCTAAAGTTATGCCATCCCACATGTTTTCCATTTACCTTGACCCTGCCCCTTTTTCCAGACCGTTCTTGCCAGTCTTCCCCATGGGCCAACCCCTACCCAAACCCCTCCTTGGAAATCCCCTAAAACTCGAAGCCCTATTGGCCCATGTGAACCTTTCTCCTCCCCCTGTTCTCCCCATTGGCTTCGGAAAGAAGTCACCCCACCTCATACTCCTCCCACCCTCTTCCCTAATTGGTTATGGCCAGGTACCCACCCCTTGGACCTCCCCAATTTACAAGTTGATGTAAGTCTCTATTCGAGGTCCTTTTTGTCTGGTCCCCAAACAAGAGTTTGTTTCTACAATAAACTTCTTGGATTACACAAGACAAAGGGAACTCCTCCTCATTCTTGCCTCCAGTCTGCGCCTGGTGCAACTTTGGTGCTGTAGAGCATAGGCTCAGAGCCGCTGCTCCCATCGCTCTGCTTGGGAGTAGTGTCCCCCCCATCACCTGTGCCAGAGCCAGCCCCCAGACTCCGGCAAGGCGATAATTGTGCCTTGAATGAAGTGACTCCACCATTGAGCGCTGCTGTGCCGGACATGCAGGAACTCCAGTACAAGCTTGAGTCCAAGGCAGCAAAGTGGTACTCCACTATTGACATTGCTAATGCGTTCTTCTCCATTCCTCTGGCTGCAGAATGCAGGCCTCAGTTTGCCTTCACATGGAGTGGTGTGCAGTACACCTGAACCAACTGTCCCAGGGGTAGAAGCACAGTCCCACCATCTGCCATGGACTGATTTAGAATGCACTAGAAAAGGGTGAGACTCCAGAACATCTACAGTACATCGACAAAATCATTGTATGGTGGAACATGGCAGCAGAGGTGCTTGAGAAAGGAGAAAATCATCCAGATTCTCCTCAAAGCTGGTTTTGCCATCAAGATGAGCAAAGTCAAGGGACCTGCTCGAGARATCCAGTTCCTGGGAGTGAAGTGGCAAGATGGATGGCGTCAGATTCCCACCGAGGTCATCAATAAGACCACTGCAATATCTCCTATGATCAGTAAGAAGGAAACTTTCTAGGAAAGCTTTCCTAGGTGCCATAGGCTTTCGGAGAATGCACATTTCTGAGTACAGCCAGATTGTGAGCCCTCKCCACCTGGTTATCCACACAAAGAACAATTTCCTCTGGGGAAAGAAGCTTGATCCCAGATCAAGTAGGAGATTGCTCATGTGGTAGCCCTTGGCCCAGTCAGGACCAGAGATGAGGAATGTGCTTTACTCCACAGCCAGGAACAATGGTTTGTYCTGGAGCCTTTGGCAGAAGGTGCCTGGAGAGACTCGAGGCCGACCACTGGGATTCTGGAGCCAAAGCTACAGAGGGTCTGAAGCCAATTTCACCCCAACAGAGAAGGAAATCTTGGCTGCCTATGAAGGAGTCCCAAGCCGTGTAAGAAGTAATAGACAATGAAGCACAATTTCYCCTGGCATCCTGACTACCAGTGCTGGGGTGGATGTTCAAAGCAAAGGTTCTCTCTACCCACCACGCCACCAATGCCACGTTGAGCAAATGGATTGCTCTCATCACACAGTGTACCCACACTGGAAAACTGAATCGCCCTGAGATCTTGGAAATAATTATAGATTGGCCCAAAGGTGAACACTTTGATCTCACTGATGAAAAGGAACAAGTGATACATGCTGAGGAAGCTCCACTGTACAACCAACTGCCAGCAGAASAAACACATTACACTCTTTTCACTGATGGTTCCTGTCACATCGTAGGGATGAACCAGAAGAGGAAAGCAGCCATATAGAGCCCCACATGACAGGTTGCAGAAGCTACTGAAGGAGAAGGTGGACCAATTCACTGAACTCAAAGCCATTCAACTGGCCCTGGACATTGCTGAAAGAGAGAAGTGGCCAAAGCTCTACACCGATTCATGGATGGTAGCCAATGCTCTGTGGGGATGGCTAGAATGGTGGAAAAAGGCTAATTGGCAGCGTAGGGTTTCCCCTAATCTGGGCTGCTGAAGAGTGGAAAGACCTTTCTGGGTAGAAAAGCTACCTGTGAAGGTCTGCCATGTAGATGCCCATGCCCCCAAGAGTTGGGCTAATGACGAACACTGAAACAATGACCAGGTAGATCAGGCTGCAAAGATAGAGGTGTCAAAGATAGACTTAGATTGGCAACACAAGGGAGAGCTGTTCCTAGCTCGATGGGGGCCATGATGCCTCAGGTCACCAGGGCAGAGATGCCACCTGTAAGTGGGCATGAGACCGAGGGGTGGATCTAACCATGGACAGTATCCCGCACGTTATCCACGACTGTGAGACGTGTGCTGCCATCAAACAGGCCAAGCGGGTGAAGCCCYTRYGGTATGGTGGGCRGTGGTCCAAATATAACTATGGGGAGGCCTGGCAGATTGACTACATCACCCTGCCCCAAACCCGCCAAGGCAAGCACTATGTGCTCACAATGGTAGAAGCCACCATGGGATGGCTGGAGACCCACCCTGTGCCTCATGCTACTGCCCGGAACACCATCCTGGGCCTGGAAAAGCAAGTCCTTTAAAGGCATGGTACCCCTGAGAGGATTGAGTCAGACAGYGGGACTCGCTTTCAAGAACAGCCTTATCAATACTTGGGCTAGGGATCATGGCATTGAGTGGGTGTACAATATCCCTTACCATTCACCAGCTGCAGGCAAAGTGGAGGGGTGCAATGGATTGTTAAAACCACCTTGAAAGCACTGGGTGGGGGATCTTGCAAAAACTGGGAGCAGCATTTAGCAAATGCCACTTGTTAGTTAACACCTAAGGCTCCACCAACAGAGCAGGCCCTGCCCAACCTGAGCCCCTGCACACAGTAGATGGAGACAAAGTCCCAGTGGTACACRACAGACGTTTATTTGGGAAGACAGTCTGGATTAATTCTGCCTTGACAAAGACAAACCCATCTGTGGGGTTGTCTTTGCTGAGGGACCAGATTGCACGCAGCGGATAATGCAGAAAAATGGAACATCTTGTTCTGCAAGGGAGATCTGATGTTGGGTGAGAACCATGTGTAAATATCACCGTTTACTGTATGTCACTGTGACTATCTGCATATAGCTGTGTATATATATATATGTATGTATAAATGTGTGTGTGTAGAGTTAGAATATATTGGTTCAGGCATTAAGCCAACAATATGGAATAAGAGGTGGAATGTCCTGGGATGACTGTATGGTCCTGTATCTCCTATCAGCTGCTCCTAATGCCTGGACATGAATTCTTTAAGATCGAAGTGGGAGGGAGGAGGAGAGGAGGGGAAAGGAGGTGGAATTCTTTCAGCACCTGTGTTCAAAATACAAATAACTCGCTTGGGTTTTTTTCCCTGCAGCTCTCTGCTCTCTTGTTCTCTGGAGAAAGAGAGAGCTTTTCTTTTAGCTATTTTTTTTCCATTACCTGAAGCAAGAAGTTTTTCTGGGACTGTGGCTTCTTATTTTTCTTCTCCTGGAACTGTTCAGYTTTTCTCAGTCGGAAACACGAGTACATCACTGGGGCCACCTCCACACCATGGCCTGGAGGATCCCTCTGGATCCCAGAGGGAGCTGAGTCACACCTACAGAAAGGTCACCAGCTCTTCTCTGCAGTGAGAGATTTTATTATTTAGCATTATTTTTTTTYCCATGCTCGTGAGAAGCCTGCTTGTTAAATAAACAGGKTTTTTTTTCACTTTCCTCYAGAGATTGTTTTTTGAACCTGGGTTGGGGAGGGGTTCCTGAAACCTGCCCTCTATTAGAGGTCATGTTCAATTCAAGACATTTCCTCCCAGTTTGTCTCAAACCAAGACACTAATCTAAATCTAGTTTAATCTCTTTTAGTTTAAATACATTTCAGTTTTATGCCATTTCAACCTATTACCCTGGTTTTTACAGGCCAGCATGATCAGTGCTTGCCGGGCTAATGATCACACAGCAACATCCCTGGGCAAGCTACAGACAAGGGGGTAGTGGGTCCCTCTTCTCTGTGTGGAGCACTTGCACAGAACTGCTATGGGGAAGATGCAAAATATTATGTGGTAGCATAGAATCACACAGACATCTAGCAAGAATAACAGAAACTTCTTTTTAAAGCTTCAGAAAATTCTGTAAAAGGAAAGCTTTTCAATAACCCTGGGTTTCTCTTAATGTGTTTTTTGAAGTCCACACAAAGGCAAGAAATGCCTAAAATGTGAAACTAACACAAAATCCCAGTGGCTGCCAGTGAAGAAATCCTGTCTAGACATTTGTATGTAACTTCCAGTGTTGTGGCTATGCTACTTTATATTATGGAGCCTGTTACACTTTGACATAATAAAGTGGTTTGTAAAAGAAATAAAAAGGGTTGAACTATCCTGGGAGCAGCTGTGGACGGCTTATAGCATAAAAGGAGTTTAGACAGAATAATGAAAGCATCAAAGCTGGAAAAAAGATTTTATTTTAATGTCATTTCTGTAATAACAACAAAAATTGAACAGAATAAGTTTCTTAATGTGAGGCTAACTCTAATCAGGAAAATGGACCACTGCTTAGAAATCAAGGTATCTTTCAAACCACTTATGTTTTTATTGTGAAGAGGTGGCTTGTCTCCCAAAGACTGTAAAAATCATGATTTCTGTTAAGATGTCACCTCAATTTTTAACCAAAAAAACACTCATGGCAACAGAAATGGTATTTTTTCTACTTACTGTTCAAGATCTCACTAACACAAAATTGTTCACAGAAACTTGGTGCTTTCTTGAGTTTACRTGGTGTCAATTTTACCTCCAATGTTTTATTTGGCATGCTTGTCAGTGCTAGCATTGGACTGTAAAGTAAACAAGTTTTGTGGGGAGAAATATTCACTCAGCGTTTCCATTCCTGAATATTGCAGAAACCTAGGAAAGGAATATTTAAGGTGAGCCAGTGAGAAACCTTCATTCCACTTCCAGTATCGTTTCCAAATTCTTTCTTTCCTCARCCACTTTAGGTCATAGTAAAAAAAAACAAAMAMMMMCMMCCMASYMWGTWWRWTWAAAWAAAAAAAAAAAAAATCTTTAATCCCTAATGTACTTTATTCAAAAGTGTCACCAGAGTCTCATTCAGTGCAGTTGGCTGAAGCTGCAAGGCTAATGGTCACATCCACTAGTGAATATTGTTGGCTTCTTCTCATATTTTAATTGTCTTCAATAGCTTGTAGGTTTTCTTTGGCAGGCTGCATGTAGTGATAATGAATTGATCACTGCTGCATTGCTCAAGAACTACATYGGCTTTATAGGCAGTATAAACTCCCCCAGATTTACATTCACTCAGCTCTTCCGATTACCTCAGCCCTGTGCTGCAAGTGCTTGCCATAAGGAAATGAAACCAACTAAACAAAAAAGAATAGGTTKTTAATCGATCAAATGTTTTTACAGTTTTCATGTTTTGGGGGTTTTTTTTCTGTCTAGGATTCAAGGTCTATCTAGGTTTCAAGTACTGAGGTTTGTAGGAACCATAATAAGTCTTTGAAATAATAGACTGAACTAATGCCAAATAGAGGGAAAAAGGATCCCTGCTCCATCACTTCTGCAGTTTCTGTAGTCCAAGGCACCAGGTCAATAAAACAAATGGTACAGGAAAAAAGAATGACATGGAATAGTAAGGCACTTGGTTTTGCAATAGATGAAGAGAAGGATGCTGCTGTGGTATTTTTGTAGGCATCATGAGATATAATCAGTTGAAGGAGATTTTCCTAATTACTCAAGGTGTTTTTGAATACAACAGTGATTCAAATTCAGGACAAATGAGGAGAGTACTCATATTAGAGGATAAGACTCGTATTTTCTTAATCCAGACTCTAGTATTAAGACTATTGTGTCACATCACTGCTTTAGCAGGGCAGGAATGCTTTGTTTGGCAAAGTTAGTGGTTGGTTTTTTAGTAATTTATGTTCAACTAGTAAATATTAATTACAATGAAAACTTACCTAATATCAACATTCATGCTACTCTAGAAGTCTAGCTATCATTCAGAGTGTGTATAGAACAGAATGACARAGAGAATGCTACTTCATACTAGAACAACTTGCTTTCAGGTTTTAGGTCCAATGTCACTTTTACTAAAACCAAAATTTTGTGTTTCATTCTCTTTCACACACTTTAAGTTGACCACAGAGTTTTCGAGAGCTGACAGATCTTTTATATAATTGAGATACATCAATAGGATAAATATCAAAATCCTGTCAGATCTTCTAATACTACATAAGCTTTCGAGCATTTATTTCACACAACTGGGTCTAGAGCTTAGAACATCTGGGCTATACTGTACATAACAAAATACGGAACAGCTCAGGAGAAAGGGAGGTGGTATTCRGTTTTAAAAACACATATTTCAAATTATCCAGGAGGTAATTTAATCTTAAAAATGCTAATGGTCTACATGAATTGAATTTTTATTCCTGTCTAGTCCCTGGTAAAAAACATCCAGCACTAAATGGATTTTGACTTCTTTTCATAACTTCTTTTCTTAAATATATCCAGCATGCTCAGAAACTATGATTGATTCTGCTAAACAGCTTATTCATGACACCATTACCACTAACAGTTCCGCTGAAATTTTGCGCATCGTTTAAATTAGGTTCCAGCTTCACATTCCCAAAGTACCTCTTTCAGTGTGCAAATGCTTGCCATGGCAGCACTCATCACAAAACTGGTGTTGCTCTGAGTGTGTACCTACACCTCAGGAAGGTGACCTGGTCCTCCAGAGCTTTTATTCTGCCACAACTCAAAGCTTTTCATTTCCACTGGAAAAGAGAAAAAACAGGAGTGTGGCATAAACATTTATTAGCACATCAGTTTATGTAATTGCTGCAACAGAAAGACAYAGGAGATGCAGCTGTCACCTGCTACTTTGGATTACGGCTCTTCAGTATTCTTTAGGAGGACACCTTTAACTTTCAGTCATGTTTCTGACCAGTCTTTAGCTTTTTAGGATGAGCCAAGCAAAGTAGAATTCATTTTGTCGTTGTTATTAATACTGTTGATTGGCATCTGAAGGACAGTTTTCCTCTGGGAAAAACCTGCAATGTTTTGCTGCAGTAACATATGTTTGGGGTGGCAGAGGTAAGGTATTTGTTATCAACCACACGAYGGAAAAATGCTAGACAGTAAAACAATCTGTAAAGATCTATACCAGAAGGAGGGAAAACTTCGAACTATGGAAACAACCAGAATGTTTAGATATCACTTTYTGGTGAGGTTTGAGATGGCTCAAAAGCATTATTGAGAAATTGGATGTTTTGAGTGCTTGATATTGGAAGCTTGGGATATTTGATACTGAGGATACTATATGTTTAGTCTGAAATATTGATTTTCCTCAGAAGTAGTCATTGATGAGGGGAAAAAGCTATTGAAATAATTCACACTCCAAATGCAGAAGATCAATATGTAGAACAAAATATTGATCAAACAAACAAACAAACAAACAAAAAACCCCCAAAAAAACCCAATCAAACAAAAAAAACCCCGCGAGACTGAAAAAAACTAAATTGATCTTGGTCTTTCTTATTCTGTTATTATGCTCTGTTATTCAGTCTAGAACACATGACAGCTGACTGTCATGTTTTAACTCCAACCAGCAACCAAGACCCATGCAGTTACTCACTCACCCCTGATGAAATAGGGGAGAGAATCAGAAGAGTAAAATAGAAAATACTGCTAGGTTGAGGTAAAAATAGTTTAATAGGTAAAGCAAGAGTTGCATGTACAAGAAGACCAAAAAAAAGGAATTTATTCACCACTTCTCATGGGTGGACAGTTGCTCAGCCATYTCCASGAAAGCTGGGCTCTGTCATACATGATGGTGCCTTGGGAAGACAAATGCCATAACTCCAGATATCTTTCCTTTCCTCTTTCCTTCCCGCACTTTATATACCGAGCATGAAGCCATATTGTCTGGGATATACCTTTGTTCAGTTCRGGTCAGCTGTCTGAGCTGCATCCCATTGGAGTTTCTTGTGCATACCTGCACATCCAGCCTACYTGGTGGTTGGGCAATATGAGAAYGTATTGGTTTTGCACAGCCTGTTTTTTGGTAACAGAGGAGCAAAAGAGGTGACTCTTGTGAGAAGCTGGCAGAAGCTTCCACCATGTTCAGAAGAACCAACCCCTGATGGCTCTGAAGATGGACATGCTGCTGGCCAAAACTGGGCCAATGAGAGAGGCTCTGTGATGACATAATTTAAGAAGAAACTCCAAACAAAGTGAGGGCAGTGCTAATTCCAGCCAGAGAAGAGGTGAGAACATGTGAGGGAAACAAAATSGAAGCAYCAAGGTCAATGAAGAAGGAGSGGGAGGAGGTACTGCAGGTGTCAGAGCTGAGATTCCTCTGCAGGCTGTGATGAAGACCATGGTGAAGCAGCTGTCAGTGGGAAGGATAGCAGGGCTATGGGGAAAAGGTGTTTTAAGGACTTATTTTACTTSTCATTATACTCCTCTGATTTTGTTAGTAATAAATTCACTTTGTAATCTTAAGAYGAGCCTGTTTTGCCCTTGAAGTGTTTTTCTCCTGGTCCTTATCTCAATTCATGAACCCTGCGTTAATTTTTTTTTTTCCTTTTCCTCTCCTCTGCCCAGCTGTGGCAGGGGAGGGTGAGCAAGTGACTCT
This sequence comes from Alauda arvensis, assembly GCA_902810485.1. Classification (NCBI taxonomy): domain Eukaryota; kingdom Metazoa; phylum Chordata; class Aves; order Passeriformes; family Alaudidae; genus Alauda; species Alauda arvensis. The sequence continues at coordinate 23,410 of CADDXX010000756.1, forward strand.
TATGGGTGCCTGGAGTTGGGCAATCCCAGTGTCAAACCACGACAATGTCCATCCTCTGCTGCGCAGAGGACCCCAACTGCAGGGGCCCCTTCACCACAGGAAGAGCCACATTCACATAAGGGACAGCAGAGAGGGTGTTATGGCCCATCAAAGACCCCCCTCTAAGGTCCCCAGAATCCATACCAGAGCAGCACAACATGATGCAACAGATGCAGTGTTGCAAGGAAGAGTGTCAGACCTAGACCCTTCAGGCGAGGCATTAACACCGAGCCCAAATGTATATTAATCTATTGGATTCCAGAGTTTTTGGCAGGGTGAGGGAGAGAAGCCATGAGATGTCATTGGGCTCCTCAGGAGGGATGATACATTTCTGCCTAATCCTTCCTTCCTTCCTTCCTTCCTTCCTTCCTTCCTTCCTTCCTTCCTTCCTTCCTTCCTTCCTTCCTTCCTTCCTTCCTTCCTTCCTTCCTTCC